>JAVSBS010005216.1:81000-136310 GCA_033124195.1 Coracias cyanogaster
CATGCAAGCTTCAATGAGAAACAGGAATCGCTAATGTAATTCAGTGGCATATAGCAAGGATCCGAGTTTAAGCAAAGAGGAGAAATCAGTGTACTAATATGCAGTGTGTGTTTCTTCACATGAGCCAGGTTTTACCTCTGGGATTCAGTCTGCAAGCCAGCTGTACAGCTTCTCTTTTGCAGAGTTTTTAAGTACTTGGTTACACAAAAACCTTTGTGGGCTTTGTGGTTCTTTGTTTTCTTCCCCCCAAACATTCTAATGTCCCATGACATATTTAGATAATTGATGTCACTTCCATTAGGGTGTGATACACTTTCCCAAGGAAAGTGGTGAAAGCTTCAGATTTTGCATAATTTACATCTGGGCAGAGGGAGTTCAGTCAAAAAACCCAATGTTACACAGTTCAGTTGATGCTCAGTTTCACCTAGTAACCTCCTGCTGCTGGTAGCTCCTGTGATTCTGCCACAATGAATTACGTATGCTGCTGTCAAAATGAATATAGGAAATTGTATGACTATCAAAATGGAGAGGCACTGCCTCCTTGGCTGGAGTAGGCACAGGAGGTCACAAATTTCTAATATTCCTCTCAAAAAGACGTTCCCGGGATAAAAAAGCTTCACTGAGTACCCGGGTATACCACTTTTTTTATTTCAAAAGCAGGAATAATAATGTCCTGATTAATTTTAAAGTGAGAAACAGATCTGTGCAGCTTCGGAAACTATCTTGGGACAATTAATAATAACTGTTAAGCAGCTTCCCTTGGGTATTACACCTGACGTACTTGACTGTAGACGCCATCATCACCCTTGTGCGGCTGATGCCAGCACTTCTGTACCTGGTTTGCATTTCATTGCTACCCATAACTCCTGTTCCTCTGTTTCATCCCTGAAAGCTAACATATGCTAATATTTAATTCCTATCAGTACTTACTCTATCATAGAATACCGCATGGCTAAAATAAATCACTGAATCCTAGCCTTGTAGGAATGGAAACTTTTTTTTTGCCCATTTCAGAGGGAAGATGGAGTATAAAGTACGTGTTTTTGTAGGTGAACCCACAGATGTGCTAGCTGCATTTATGAACGGTAAAACGCACTTCTGGGTAAAAGAAAAACCTAAAGAAACTTCTATGACAACACTGCTCACATACTCTTCAGAAATGCAAACGAGAGACTTAAGTCACTCAGTTTTCTGTACTCCTTAGTTATACAAAACACACGCTATAACTTTAATATGTAAAGATTGGGTTTACATGAGAACAAGAACTTCACAGATCAATGGGGTTTGTAAATTATTTACTTTTCCCATTTCAGAACCAGAAATGTTGAATACAGCTCTGGATGGGGTTTTAACCCACACTTTTTCATTCATATGAAAGTAAGGAGCTGCTGATGTACAAGGTGCTCATCACCCTCATTGACACTTGGCAGAAGGGTTGTAGGAAGGATGATTAATGTCTAGTACGCATCAAATAGTTTGTCAAAGCCTTTGGCATATTGATGGTTAGAGAACATACTCTAACAGAATCCTTTGTGACGAATGCCCCAGTGATACATGTCGGTTTGCTGTCAGCTTAAAATGCCAGAAATTTAATACTGTGAGTATGAGAGAGAAAGCAATTTTTTCAATAATAGTGATTGTTCAAATAACTAAAATAACAACTGTTCAAAACACTTTGCAAAACAGATTTACATTCCTGTTTAAATATGAATAAACAGACATTATTTTTTTTAACCTTCACAATTATTCCTTTTTAGACTTTAAGATTTACAGAGAAACATCCCAAATCTAGATAAGTTTTCTTCCCAAATTTTATAGAGAACAGAGGGATTATTTCACACTATGCTGGACTTAACCCCATCCGTGTACAAGGAAGAAATAAGTTGTCTGGCTCAATGAGTATCTGCAGTGTCAGGAAAGGTGTTGGAGATATTACTTTCTCCTGAAAGTGATGTTCTGAGCTTCATGTTTCTTAGAGTACACTTTCTTGAAATAAGTCTCAGAAATTGGTATGGAAACCATACTGAGTGGTCACAGAGGGAAAGTACATCATTATCGATGCAGCTTCTCAGTCTTGGACAGATTGGTGTCATGATTTACTTTTAAATGCAAAAGATCTTGAATTTTTTTTTCTAACGTTCTCTAGAGATTATTTCAAGCTCTAGTTAGATGTGTGATGCACGCTATTTTCCAAGCTAAATGTACAACAGTTTTAAGTTCTGCTGTTCATATTAAATTTTTTTAATGTTCTTGGTCAAACACATCAAGGGTAATGATGGTATGGAATATGTATTTTTGCTCTCTCCAGTGAAATTTCTAATTCAGACAGTCATCATATTTGCATTTGGGTGTGGTGGAAAGCATATGGCATATGTATATGGGATGATGTCTGTGCAAAGGCAGGAGCATAAGGCCTGACAATATTGGTAAGAGGCAAGCAAGAGGCATCTCAAAGCACTTTTATGGTACTTCAGGTCACAAGCTTTCTCTGTTATTCCAGCTCTTGGGAAGATTCTGCCGTGCCAGATCACTGCAGTGTTGGTAGCTCTGTGCAAAGTGGGTGGATGCTCCCTGGAGATGTGGCTGGTGCTGCAGAATTACTTTACTTATGACTGGAGCAGTTCTTGAACACCCGCTGTCAGTTCCTGGCCCCACTGAGACTTTGCTGTGGACTTCAACAGTACCAGGGTTTCACCTCAGGACTCCAGATGTGAAAGGTTAATGCATTAACCCACTGCAGCATTTAGCTCCTTGGGCTTGATACCTATTTCAATATACTTTAGTGCAAGTCTGTAAATATGACATTCAGAGGTAGTTCCCAAGAGAACTGGGTACATCAGAAATAGTGCTAGTGTGAATAATGCATATCACGAGGATTTGCAAGACTGTCAAAAGAGAGATATGACTTACCCAGAGCTTGTCTTTAAGGCACTACTCTAGGAATTGTAAGTTGACAGAGCCTTTAAGAATTTCCATATGCATAAACATATTTGTATGATGGTGGTATCTGGAGTCCCCAGTAGATTATCTGGGCCCCGTTGTGCCAGGTACTATACAAATACAGAGAGCCTTTCTCCACAGAACTTACAATATAAGCACGTAAAATGTATAAACTGTTGGATCATTAAGTGTTTTCATTCTTATTTTACAAATTGGAAACCAGGGCACAGAAAGACTAAGTGATTTTCCCAGGAGCACACAGGATATCTGTGATAGAGCTATTATTTGAATCCAAATTATCAGCTTCCTCAATCCAATTCCTTAATGAAATAAGTGCTCAATAAAGCATAATCTAAGGTGTCCTTACTAAAAACTCTATACTGACACCAGAAGGAAAACTCAACCTCACAATTCTTCCAATAGCATCATTATTATCCCTGCAACTTGAAGTGATAGCCTTGCTTTTATGCCTGTGTTTGTAACTTTAGTTTCTGTTAGGGAAAAAAAAAAAAGAGTTATGTTCTTTCCATGAAACTGTGGCAGTTATAAAACTCTCTATTTCATTGACTGGTTATCCAACCATTGCTGATGTTTTGTAAGATGCGTAGTAGTATGCTAATGCAGCAGTAAAGTGTAAAATCTTGTGCATTCAAGTGATGTCCATCTAAACCAGCTAAAACAAAGCTTCAGCTTGGACTGACCTGTTCTCAGTGAACAATTTTCACTAGAGTGGGTAATTTATGTGGTAAACCACACCCTCTTTGCACATCATCATCGAAGGTCTGTCTCTGAGACCAAGGAGCCACCAAATGTAGCTCTTTTTCAGAGCTTGAGGTGCTGCAGTGCTTCAGGGCTGGAACTTTTCTTTTTAAGATGGTTAAATCCTGGGATCTAGCTTGTAACCTTGCCAGGGTTCTGTTGTTTCCCTGTTTTCCAAGGTGCAGAAAAAAGAAGTCATTATTAACACTTCCACTGCCTTCTGTCGGTGTAAGTTGTGGGAACAGGTACATGTCCAGTCTTACTCAACCCACATAGCTACCATCAAGATGAAAAAACTATCCTTTCCTGTCAAACTTTTGTATCCATTAGTGCTTCAATAGCATCAGATGTTCTTAAAGAGGTTTTTGCAGCCAGGAGAATGTGGATTTATTTTTTAGATCATTGACTTTGCTTATTTAAAACTTCTTTCCCCAAATAATTCCAGTTCAAATTTTCCTTCTCTTTTATCTTTCTTCCCCTGTGAAAAAGACCATTCACAGTAATCATCTGGAAAAACTTTTAAAAATAGGAAAAAGTTGACTGCAAAATCATGCAAAGCACCAGGGCCATCTTTAAAGTCTGAAACAGGTTTTTTTTTTCCCATGTTTCATTCAGCTCTGTAGATCTCAGGTTGACAAGTCTCTACAACAGAAGCCATTGACAATTGTTTGTAGCTGGAAAAATAGCTAAATAAAACCAGTTAGAGCTGAGATGTTGAACGCATTATCTTAGCTCTAACATCACAAAATTCAGAACAGCTAACAAAAATAAGTTTATAAGAGGAGGCTTTTTTGCAAACTTTGCATTTGCTTTTAACCTCACTCCAACAAAACTAATGATTTATGACTAAGAAGTAGAGAAAGCTAGAGACTAATGGAAAGCCTGAAAAAGATAATTTGCGTTTCCTCAATAGTAGAACACCACCTTAAAGAGGGCTTTAAAGACACCTAGAATTCAGCATAGACACTCTATAGTGTTTTAAGAAGTTCAAAAGCTAGTAATATACGTCATTTTTGCTAAACCACTAACAGTGGCTGGAAAAGCTGTTATTTTAAATGCCTCAATGCACCTGGTTGTGTGAAGCTAATATTTAAGGAAGAACTTTGGTTGTCAAGTGGCTGTAAAACTGTTTTAGAAATTGCAGTAATATGAAGTTCACATTCTTGTTGTCAGAATTTTAGGGTCACAAGCATGAAAACCTCCCCCCCCAAAAAAAAAAAATTGTGTTTTAAAGTTCAATTCACACACCAAAAGTTCAATTTAACAGTTGCCTGTGAAAGAGTCTCACATGTCAAGCTTCCAACATTCAGCTATCACTCTTTGTTCACTAGACAAAGACAAAAAAGGCACAGACGTATATCAGGTGCAATCCTGGCCTGAAAAATCAAGTCATTCTACAAATTATGTTCTCTTGCTCCAGAACGCTGATCGCTGTGTAGATAGCTATACCCAACTTCTGTGAGAAAATCAATTCTTACTACCCTTTAATCCTGCTCACTCTGCAAAGCCAAGACACTGATTTGAAAGGGAGTTCAGACATTTTGTCAACTGTGCAACAGTTTTCTCATTTCCATGGGTGGCAGTAATATTGTAAGGGGTTAACTATGGCCCTGTTCAGCCTTTGAAATACCAATTAGTAGCAGCAATAAAAAGAAATGGCAAACATTCAGGGAAATCTACAGAGCTGATGGGGAAAAGGACATTTTCTACTGGGTAGGTGAGCACTTACAACTGGAAACGACTGGAGGGTAGTGCACTGGGATCCTCCAATACTATTTTTACAGAGGTGGGAGCTTTACATGAGTTGCTCAAGGTGAGAAATGAAATATCTGCTAGCCCGAGCTCCAGACAAACTTTGTGTTAACTTTTGGGTTATCTTCCCGGAGTTGTACTTCTGTTCTGGAAGGAGAAACTGGATCTTCAGAGGCAGTTTTTACTTGGTCCTCACTGCAAGGGCTTTGCAAATTCCTAAATGTCTTACTGGAGACTTTCAATTGCAGCTCCCTTACAAATCCAAGAAAGAAATTGTGGTTATTTGTTTCTCTTGCTTTTAAGCTCAAGCTATGAATTATGTGTAAAGGAGATTCTCAGGAGTGTTTAAGTGAAAATGTGTGTTAGTGAATTTAGATAGGAATTTGAACTGTTTTGAGGAACTTGCTGAGATGCTTTGCAAAATCCACCTATGCAATTCAGACTGAAACCTCTTTCTCAGAAACAGTGAAGCACACCTCTGAAAACTTGACCCTAGGCCAATGTAGATGGAAGCTTTTTAGCTACCTTACAGTGGCATAATGCATACTAGTCTTTTGACTTACTGTCTTGGAACTTGTAACCATGTGTCTCGTTTGAGTGCAGAGTTGATATTCGAAGATTAGTAGATCCAGAAGGTATCAACACAGTTTGAAAACTAAGTTCACAGTGCATTTACTGCTTAGCTGCCAAAAAAATTTCAAATGCATGGTTCTCTTCTCAGAGATGAAAAGAAAATGGATAGGGTTACTGTCTGGCTCTGTGCAGCATGTGGAGTACTGTAGTTCTACTGCGTGATAATCATTGCTTCAGACCTGTTTTCAATTACTAGCAAGTCCCAAGTCTGCTGCTGACTCTGTCCCAGACATGTAGTGTGCAGCATGAGTTGGAGCATTGCATAACACAGAATGGAAGCTAAACTAAGCTCTCTGAAAAGACAGATAATTTCCCAAACATCATTAGTCTTCTAAGCTGTGAGAAAACTCCCTTACTCTGAGAACTTAAGTGTCGAGTTTGCCTCCAACTTGAAGTCATTAGGGTCTGTTTTATTAATTCAGCCTATGTGATGCTGATCTCTATCATCTGTTTTTCTTAATTTATTTGCATTAAAGCATTGCCCAGAGGCTTGAGACATGTAGAAAGGGCTTTCAGGAGGACAGAACATCAATGCCTAACAGTGAATGAAATACTTCACAGGAGCAAGAGTTCATTCCTTGCCTTAAATGGACAGCCGAAGTCTTCAAAGGCTATGTCTAAGAAAGCCAATCTGCAAATCATATAAATTAAATAGAAGCTGGCTAAGGAGGAAGGAAAGTGATAATGACTAAGAACCAGAGAAGTGGCTGCAAAAGATATTTTTAAAAGTGCAGGGAAGTGATTTAGTGATTAACAGCAGAGGCACATATCTATTTTAATTTTTTCCTAAATATCACTGACGTGCAGATTGGGAGTCTAGGCACAATTCAGTCACAACATCTTCACATGTTATAACACATCAGCTAAGCTACCCTACTGCGGACAACTCTCAGTCCAGTTGCTTTAACCCTGCTGTGACTGCAAGATCATATAAATTACTAAAAGTTAAACTACATTATAATGCAGTTGAGGTGGACAAAGAGTTTACACATGACTTATTACTACAAGTCAGCTGCTGTTACTTATTCTATCACCATGACTTAGCCAAGCCCTAGGGGACAGAGACAGAACTCACTGGGATGGACAAGAAAAACTGTTAGGGAAATGCAGACTAGTTTTGCATATTCTCCTCTTCTTCAACGTCCAAGGCTGCTGATGGTTCTGATATTGCAAACTCTATTAAAAATATGAAACCTTCTTAGGCCAACGGATGTTACACTGTGCTGTATTACAAGTGCTTTCTGCTCATGCAACCTCCCTGTTTCTACTTTCCTTTTGCTCTTTCACTGTAAGAACTGTTTGGAGCTAGGGTGGAGGGGGCGCATTCTCTCTGAGACTATTTCATTCATCATGCCAGTATGTATGCTGCCAACAACCAGCCAGTATATCTAACAGTCATACGGCCAGTATTCCTAAACTAAGTATTTCTACCTTCTCTTCTGGATAACTTTGGATTTTAAGGAGTGCTCAAGCTTTGACAAATTTTGGCAACAGCCATAAATCAACTTCATTTAATACCCAGTATTTCCCCAAGGCATTTACATTCAAAGGCTCTTAGGTTCCTTTCTGTGTTCTTGGTAGATTTCCAGCTTTTATGTCCTTGCAATAAAATGGAAATAACACAGTTGGGTCTATATAAATGGCCATACAATAATAATATATCAACGAAAACTTTGTTAGGAGAGGGCCCTGTAAAATGTAGTTGTAATAGCTCTCTCAGGCAGATTGTACCAGACAGAAGAAACAAGTAAGCAAGATCAAGAATATTCCTTATTTCAGATGTGAATGTTGGCAACAGGACCTGGTCTACCTCTACACGAACCAACTGAAACAGCTGAAAAATTATATACACACAGCCTGCATATTAAGCTAAAATAGGATGTATTGTGTACTGCACAGCATCCCAGAGTAGGTCAGAAAGTATAAGGGTGACTTATATAGCAGGGAGGACAGGAGGATACAATAACCCTAAAATACTTAATGTTTCCAGGAAGAAACCAAGGCTGAGTGCAGTAGGTAACAAGCTGATTACTAGGCATCATAATACTGGCAGATGGCAATCTGTTTGAGCCAGTAGGTTTGCCGTTATAATTGTAAGAAGTGTTCAGGTAAAACAAAAGAATATTCAGCACTCTCCCTTTTGGGGGATTAGAGTTAGTTATTTCTGAATTAATAGGGTATTAGACAAGTATGAACACACTATAATAGATACAGGTATTTCCAATTGATTCTTTGTCAGGAACTTTTAAAATGAACATATATCCACAAAGGTACCTTTAGGTATTGTTTAACCTTAAATAAAATGCATCAGCTTTTCACAGAATGGTAGGGGTTGGAAGGAAGCTCTGGAGATCATCTAGTCCAACCCTCCTGCTAAAGCAGGTGCATCTAGAGCAGGTTGCACAGGAACGCATCTAGTCGGGTTTTGAATATCTCCAAAGAAGAAGACTACAGAACCTTTCTGGGCAGCCTGCTCCTGTGCTCTGTCACCCTCACAGTAAAGAAGTTTCTCCTTTTTCTTTAACCTAAGTGTGGAAAAAAAAAGTAACCAGCAAGAGCAATTTTCTAGCACCTGAAAAATAACTCTTGACAGATGGCTTCCCTTTAAGAAAGAAAAGTGGTGACCAAAAATCTGTTTGCTTAAAACGAAAATTAATACAGCATACTTAATCTATATCTATATGTAGTTACTACCAGTGATAATTCTTTAGCCTTGGAATGATAAAATGTTTTTATAGACATGGAGTAAATGACTAATTTATTTTTTTCAGTCTAAACCGGAATTTAGAATCACTGTAAGACTTATGAACTGAATAAGATAACTGTTTCTGTGCACCAGTTTATATTCACCTTGTTTCAGGATGCATCATTGCCACTGAAGTTTATTGCAAAAATTCTTGTACGAATGCAAGAGTTCACTTTCAGATGGTATATTCCCATCTCACACAACTCCCTGTCACAGTTCCCCTTCCTGTTACTATTCTCACCAAAGGAAGAAAGCAGACTCCAGGAGCTCCTGTGTAAGTTCATTTGAAGAACTAGTAGCAGCTGCCCTGTACTGTCCCTGGTCACAGCCAGTTTAATTTCCATTTAAACTGAAGGGCAATTATTTTTCTCAGAAGAATTTTGGTATAATTAATGTGTTGGCAAAATAACAGCAGAAGATATCTTCAAAGGGCTTTTCTTACCATCAGTGTGATATGTTCCTTCTGGCAATGGTGGTGGTAGGAAATCTTTGGTTTCTTACATTTCCTCTTGAAGAAGCAGATTTGAGCTGAGGATGCATTTGCAAAACGGGTCTGCAGCGTGATGGGGTGATTCATGTCCTCCTGGTACTGCAGGATGTGGCATGGGGTCAGGCTCTGCTCCCTTGTCCTGTTGGTTTTGCTGGGATGCATGTATATGTTTGGGGTGGGGGCAAGATGACACATTGCTCTCAGTCCTAACACGTGTCCCAGGATTGGTATGAAATGAGCCTCAGGTCATGGGACTCAGGAGCAGCAGCTGCGTTTCAGGAAAGCTGTAAAGATGAGGACCTAGCTTTTTTATTCTGGTGCAGGACAGAGAAGCACATTACTTTCAAGCAAAATTCAGTTCAGTCCTTCTGTACCAGCCTGGCTTGTGGCAGTGGGAAGCTTAAAATAAGGAGATACTTTAAGACACATTCAGAGTCAGTTTAAGTAAGAAACATGGGTGGAGGTGGAGGACTTGAAACATTACACCTCATCTACAAACATTTAGACTACAGCTGTCTGGGGGAGAGGAACTGAAAAAATCCTTTTCTCCTTGGTTTGTATCAGTTCATATTTTGAAGACTCTCTGTTCCTGGGAACTAAGCTTAGAAGTGCACGCTTAAACATTGCAGCATTTGGCTTCTCAGGAAGGTAAATCTGGCTCTGTTAATGAAATATTATAATACCATATCCTGGGCTGCATCAAAAGAAGCATGGCCAGCATGTTGTGGGAAGTGATTCTGCCCCTTTATTCCACTCTGGTGAAACTACACCTGGAGTACTGCATCCAGCTCTGGGGTTCTCAGCACAAGAAAGACACAGACTTGTTAGAGCAAGTCCAGAGAAGGGCCACAAAAATGATGAGTGGGCTGGAACCTCTCCTATGAAGAAAGGTTGAGAGAGTTGGGGTTGTCCAGCCTGGAGAAAAGGCTCCAGGAAGACTTTATTGCGGCCTTTCAGTACTATATTTTTTGCAAATCCAGAAGTGATAAAAGCTTTAAGTTTAATCTTGCAGAGAGACACGCTTTTTGCCTGATCGGCAAAACATTAATCTCTGAATGTAAATAAGGAGCGGACACTGTTATTTCCATGATAGGTCAGTTCTTCAATTCATAACCTGTACTCTGTGCTTCCAGCCACCCCGCATGTTGGACTTCTGCAATAATTTCCTTGCTTCAAAGGAAATTTTATTTTGGATAGCTTTTGCTAGTGTTAGCTAGGAAGAGGTTTCCACCTATATTTTTAGTTTTATTTTTCTCCCTACTACAATTTCAACTGGGATCTGGACAGGCTGTATTGTTGGGCTGTGGCCACTTGTATGAGGTTCAACGAGGCCAAGTGCCAGGTCCTGCACTTGGGTCACAACAGCACCTACAGACTTGAGGAAGAGTGGCTGGAGAGCTGCCTGTTGGAAAAGGACCTGGGGGTGTTCCTCAACAGCTGGCTGAATATGAGCCAGCAGCATGCCCCGTTGAGCAAGAAGGCCAATGGCATCCTGGCCTGGATCAGAAGTAGTGTGGTCAGCAAGACGAGGGAAGTGATCGTGCCCCTGCGCTCTGCAGTAGTGAGGCCACACCTTGAATACTGGGTTCAGTTTCGGGTGCCTCACTACGAAAAAGACATTGAGGTGCTAAGAGTGTCCAAAGAACGGCACCAAAGGTGATGAAGAGAAAAAGTCTTATGAGGAGTGGCTGAGGAAGCTGGGGTGGCTTAGTCTGGAGAAAAGGAGGCTGAGGGGAGACCTTACTGCTCTCTACAATTACCTGAAAGAAGGCTGTAGCAAGGGGAGCTTGGGCTCTTTTCCCCAGTAACAAGTGATAGGATGAGAGGAAATCATCTCAAGTTGCACCAGGGGAGGTTTACATTGGATATCAGGAAAAATTCATTTCCCGAAAGGGTTGTCAAGCACAGGAACAGGCTGCCCAGAGAAGTGGTAGAGTCACCATGCCTAGAGGCGTTTAAGATGTGTAGATGTGACACTTAGGGACATGGTTTGGTGACAGATTTAGAAGTGTTAGGTTTATGGTTGGGCTCCATTAGTCCTTTACAACCTAAACGATTCTATGATTTCTTATGTCAAATTATGGAAAACTGTGGACTTGATCTCTGACTTCTCCTGTGCTTTTTGGGGGGATAAGCCAACAGGAATAGTGATTTTGGTCCTTCCCTGAAGCACAAAGCACCTGGATCCTACAGGAAGCCACCTGAAGCATGACTTCTTCTTAAGACTTTAGGCTAAAAGAGGTTTGACCAAGACTGGATTCTTATCTAACCTGTATAAACTCCTGGTTTTGGAAGTTCATGTGTCAGGTACACCTGTAGCCAAAATGACTGATAGCCTATCCTTCCTTTTCCCCTTTGGAAACCCTTGTTGCAATTGACCTTTTGTACCTTGGCTATGCTAAATATGCAGTGTATCAGCTATTCCTTCTGTGCCATGTAGCATTCATTGTGGAAAGACAAACCAAAAATGAACTTAGAATGTATGCCTACAAATACATCATAAAAATGATGTTCTATCAAAGTTAAAAGCCAACTGATTTCATTATTTCTGGATGCAGTGAATTGAGGACTGTTACATCAATATTTATGTGAGCAGAGCCTACAGACTTCGACAGTCAATTACTCTTAAAAATCCAGATTCTGAGATACCCCATTTAAAAGGAAAATCTGAAGAAAAAAATATTCACTTGCATTCTTTTGGTCCTTTAAATGGCAAGCCAAGAAATATGAATAAAGCAGGTGCCCTTTTTATTCATTAGCCCATAAATGCTCATATTTTGATCCCATTTCTCTTGGAACTTGAAGCCAGGGATGTTTCTGTGGTTGCATTTTTACCTTTTGTTACGTTCACTCTTCACATCACTGGGCCTCGAGTTTTTTGGTTGGTTGGTTTCGGTTTGTTTTCTGTGGAATTCACGAAAACAGCAAATGTCTCGTTCATAAAAACATATGTATTATTCAAGCAACATCCAACAAATGGCTAGCTTTACAAACGTGGAAGGTGTTTGGATATGTCCAATAATGGTTTGCAGTTCATTTAATCACACTTCCTTTAAGTAGAAGTGAGAACCTCTTGGTTATTCAGAGAACGTATAATTCTAGTAGGAATTTGATAAAAAGAGACACTGATGTTCAAGACAGGCATACTTGATACACATTAAAGAGGCACCAACTGTTTTTCTGTTCTTCACAAACAGAAGAGCATAAACTGAAAATCTAGACTGGGAATAAACTGCACATAAGCAAATAATAAGATTCATGAATTAATTTACTTAGCAACCGAAGTAAGATCTACTAGGTTTGTCCTACTTTAGCTTATACTAGATGCCTTGGAAGTGAAAGTTCAAACAATGCATCTCCAATTCTGTAAATATGCTATATATGGAGGAGGAACTCTGTTTCAAGCACTCGCCACAAGCAGTTGCATATCATGTTAAACTGGCATAGGTAAACTAATTCAGTTCTGTGAACACATACTCCTTTACACGATACGAGTCAGGGGTAATTGTACTGAAATAATCTTGTGCTCGTACAATTTCAATCAAAGTGGCATTGAGAATAATTAATTCCGGGATGAAAAAGATGTGAAAGCTGTTGGAACTTTTAATAGAAAACGTGACAGATCCTGCTCCCACCCTGTCAATGCCTGGGAGTAATGCCTTATAGGAACCCTTGTAAGAGCTCAGGTTTTCTTCAGACTTGCTTACACGGTATCTAAAACTTCTGTATCTTCTTCAGACCCAGCTCTGATTTAAGCACGCGAAAGAATGATGGCCACACCGGTGACATGCACAGAATCCACAAGATCAGGGAGAACTCTTCACTCCTGTGAGCCTCAGGGAGCATAATATGTTCTACCCAGAGACAGCAATGGCAGTCATGTGCAATATTTGGAAATAAAACGTTGACAGTAGTAAATCAGCTTCTTTAAATCACTAAAAATGTATTTGACTTATGAGCTACATCTTGGGTAAATTCTCTTGTATCTTAAAAAAAGTTTTTTCTTATGAACATGACTAATGTCACATGTTAGCTCCACACAGACAGTTGAAGACTCATTGGTAGTGGATTGCCTCTTCATTAAAAATGTCTTGTGTGAAAGCTTCATGTCTCTAAATCAGACTCTTACAATGTTTAAATTCTGTGTAAAAATGTCTGGGGCAAGGGCTAGGTCATCTCTATTTTTGGTTAAGAATTTAGAAATCTCTAGACACTAAGTGATACTGGTGTAGTCTAGTCTGTTCTGGTGCCGGCACATTTAAAATGAGGAATTGGAAAGGGCAAAGAGGATACAAAAATGAATTAAGGACAAAGGGAGAAAATGGGCTGTGGTGAGAGAATTAAGGAGCTCTAGTTTATCGAAAGGAACACAGATGTCATGGAATTACACCGTTAACTGTCTTATGGGGAGAAGAGGGCTGGATAGTAAAAGAATTTTTCAATCTAGTAGAGAAGCATGACAAGAAATTATGTCCTTCTAGTTAAAAATGAACTACAGAGGTTTGAGTGAAAATGACCAGCTGGGGGAAAAAATAACCTCAGCAATAACAAAGGAATCAATTCTCCATCTTTTAGTTTCTTTGTATTTAAGATGAAATAAATTTCTAGAACAAATCCTGCACTCAAACATGAACTTTTGGACTGACTATAAGGCACGCTTAAGTTACTTTTCTTGCTTTTGCAAGAAAGCATAAAAGACTGATGTTACCTAGATCATTAATGTTTTGTTGCTTTGGGATTTTTTTTCACTCATGAAATAAGGCACTGCATGGTTGTTGGCTTTATCTGCATAACAGGTTTCAAAGTACCCCCAATATAATTTATCAGTATCTTGGACCACCTCATAATAATCTTGAGTAGTTTTAGAAATTCTCCAACTGAAGTAATCTGCGTTGTCTCTCTACGTTGGTTACAGGTCCTATTTTTAGAGTTAGGATATGGCAGCCACCGGCTTTTTCTGTCCCATATTTCCTGCAGAAAGAGATGCTTAGGTGAAAAAAACCAGACCTCAGCCTGTCGCTCCGCTTTCACTCCAAATCTTAAAAGAATAGAATTTTTTTGTCCTGAACTTTGCCTAAAGATTGCCCAGTCTCTACTGCCATTCTTCCAGTCTGCCTTAAAGGCAAGTGTAGATTAGGTGCACAGCTGGCCTGAACTGGTGTTGCAATTGAGCTTTTTGGCTGTCTCACAGCAAACTCATTTCCTCCCTGGAGCTGCTTTTTCTTACCCTTCACTGATTTCAGCATGGTATATCACCGGAAAAATCAGAGTGTATCTGTGCTTTTTGGCAGTGCTTTTTCTAGAGACGGGGCCCAAAGGAGTGCAAGTGACTCCTGTGAATAATAGTTGTGATATGCCCTGTCCTCACAGTACAAAAACCAGTATATTGGCATCAAAATTATATTATGACCCTGATACTGCTGAACCGTTCAGGTAAAAGGAGAGTTGGACTTGAGTGTATCATGCAGAGGAGAGTGGTCATAGGCTCATATGTGTCTGTTTCTCCATGCTTGGTCCTCCCAAACGATAAGAATTTCCCTGGCAGATTCATTTTGTAGTTGCTCCAGCACAATGCAATGCTGGGAGGAATGACCTGGCTTGGTTTATTCAGAATATATAGCACTACTTTCTGGTTTTGTGGGGTTTATAGTTTATTTAATAGGACTAAAATAACACCAGACAGTAACTGCAGGATTGGCTTTGGGCTCTAACAGGTAGTTCTTGACTCTTTTTTTTTTTTTTTTTTCTCTCCTCCTTTTTTCCTCAACTGTTTGAGATCTGCTACTACAGTACAATCCCTACTTTGAACAAGATGACCAATGCAAACACACCCCTTACTTTTAATTTGTTCTGGCATTTTGCTGGGGTAGAGAGGTAGCGTGTTGTGACTCTATAACCCTCTTGCCTGTCTTACTAGAATAAATGGCCAAATAGAGCTAAATAGCTGGCTAAGAGACCAGATCAGGATTTAGACAGGAGAATGGGAGGTTAGCAACTGAGGAAGAGGCATAGCAGGGAAAGACTGGGCTGCACCAGGCTATACATCTAGTGCAGAACCGGCAACCGTATTTATGCCAGTAATAATCATGTTCTTCTGGCTTGTGCATATTTAGAAGTTCAGTAAAAACAATACTGATATCAGAAAAATCTCCAATCCAGACAACAGAGACTCAGCAGAGACCCTCTGCTAAATAAGGACCTGCTTCCAGCTATCCATTCCTGCTAAAGCTGGCTACAGAATTCCAGCTAAGGAATATATGCAGTGTGAAGCATATGTGAGAATGGGGTTAAACTGAGAAACAAGTGTCATCATGGCCCGACAAAAAGCAGGTGTAACAAGTACTGGCTAGCTTTTAGATGTTTTGATGGCTTGTGTCACACCAGAAGCCCAGGTTCTCTTCTACTTTTGGCCAAATTACTCTTCCTTTCAAGCACAAGAGGTATTGACAGGGTCATATTTCACTAAATAGTATATACATCTATACTTAACATTTTGGGAAAGTCTAGAGGACTTTAATTCTTTTTTCACATTCACTTTCTTAACCCTGAAAAGTCAATAGATAAAATGATTTTATTGCATTTTTTTCCTGTGAAGCTACTACGTCTATAGTGTATACTGTGAGAAGCCGTACCTTTCTTAATTTATAATTTGCAGTTATTGCATCAAAATATCATTTGCTTTAAAGGCTAAAATACATGCTTACGTCTATTTTTCTCAGATTTTTATTTTGAATCTGAAACTTTTCAGCTCAAATTACCTGCAAAAATGACACATCTTGTAGTCAGTGTTTTATGAGCATGTTATATTCTTAACAAGGATCTTCAGGATTAAAATTGTCTGTTCTCACACAGAAGTTTCACAGGGAAAAAAACCTTCTGAATGATTTAGACTCTAATGGAAATAGCAATACCAATAAGGATACAGAAAAGCATGTACCCTTTTCCAATTACGTTTAAATGCTTAGATATTCATTACCTCTGCAAAATGCCTTACAAAAAAATGCTCTGGGTATTGCAATAGCCCTAGACTGCTAACAACATTATTGATTAGTTTTAAGGACAATCGCTATATAACGTAAAATCAGTCGACAGTTGCTTAAGAAAAAAAAAAGTGCATATAACTATATCCACTCATCTCTGAGCACAAGGTTTAATTACATTTCTCCTCTTTCTGTCCCGTTAACCACTATCGAGAGTATATTGTGATAGTCTGCCATACTGCTATGTAGCCACAAGACTCCTCGCCGGGGCACTGGGGACTGGAGGCAGAAGGGGAGAGGGAGAGAGGCTGGGAATTACAATGCCTCATCTGCTGGGGTCACTCAGTGCCTTGCAAGTTTAATCAGGCTTTCTTCATCCTCCATTACACTCATTAGATCCTGTTAGGTTAGTGCTCAATGTTGATCTGTATCTTGGTCAACACAATTGTTGCTGATTAACTATAATTACCAGTAATGGTCCCAACCTGCTTTCAAACAGGCTGTTGCTGTCATCTTGTCCAGGTCCCTGCTCTGTGATGCGCAGGCCAAATCTGCTAACAGTTTGCTTGCTTGCTTGCTGTTTGAACCAACAAGTTGCTTCTTGTGTGGGCTCATCCCCTCACCCTTGTACTTGCCATCTATAAACATCCCAGCTCTGCTTGAGGTATGTAAAAATCTGCAGGTAAAGGAAACAGGAATGACTGGTATGGGGATGGGGGAACAGCAGAAGGATAGAATTAAAAATAAAACGCACAATAGGACAAATAACTAAGTATTACAAAGGCTGTGAAGCTCAGTGCTAACAAAGAAATCTAATACTCTGTGCTTGGCAACCCAAAGTAATAAATTACAAACTAGGGCCCAGTCTCAAGATGTGTGCTTGTGTGAAAAATCTTTGTTTGAGCCGGCTCTCCTATGTATTTCCATCCGATTATTTGGGGAATAGCTTTCCTTAGGATTAGAGGATCAGACCTTTTATACTGCTAATGTTGCTTAAGGCAATTTTAACGTGTGGATGGTTTTCTGTTTGGCCTTATGAAAGCCTCTATATTCTTACACTTCACAAAGACCATAAATAATCATGAGTCGAGTCAGAATTTAAAGTTAATTGTAGTACGAATGCCAAGGTCATGTAAATGTTTATGTTCCCAATTCATAGTTACAAATAATGCCTGCTAAATTTCCAACTGACTTTAACTACAAATAATTTGGGGAATGAAACCGAGCCCTAGTTACTGATGCCTCTTTTCTGCAGGCATTAAAAGAAATATTATCTTAAAACAACAACAACAAAAAAAGCATTAGCTGAGTTTGGACATAAGGATAAGCAGCTAGCATAATGAGCAAACTTTCAAAACTCCGAGCATGTAGCCATGCCCGTAAAACCCAGAATTCAACTGTGCATCTGATATTGTCTTGGGGGGGTGAAGACAGAGCATGTCTGCACTGTTGCATACCTGGCACACCTGACATGGACAAGAACTGGGGATACTGGAGTTTGACACTGCCTGCAGCAGCTCCATTACATGTACTTCCAAATTGTACTCAGGTCTGTGGACTTAGTGTGATCTTAAAAAGAACAATTTAAGGCAAGAAATTTTTGAGGAGAGTGGATACGGTGAAGTAGTCCCAATATTTATATATTTACACAATGTGTATCTTAAATAAAAATTCTCCTTGAGGGCAAAAGATAGCCATTTTGGTTGCAAAGTTAAATGCTTGAATGTTGCATCTGTTTGTCCAGCGTTAATTGCATTGGGAGATGCTCTCACTCAAAGCCCTGAAAAAGGAAAGGAAAATTAATATTCTAATGTAATGAAAGACTATAGAGTAGTTTATATATATATAAAGATCAGAAGTAGGACTGACTGGTAGTTCTAACCATAGCATTTTCTTACTTTCAAATACTCAATTTTGCATTAAGTAATCCTTTTCTAATATATTTGGCATTTACCATGCCACATTTAAAGAAAGGAAAAAAAAAAATTATTTCTGCTGCTCTAGCAGGCCTAACTGTGGGTACAATTTGAGTGAAGTTTCTGTGCTACCTAATTTTCTTGATAGTGACGTGCATGTGGAGGAGCTGCCATTTTTAAAGATGACTGCATTCCTACCATGAGAATGCCTCTTGTACGTTTCTTCTTTATGTGGCAAGATGTTATGGCAATCGATACTGGTTTACAGCTGCTTTATGTCACTGCAAGAGATATGTATCTTTGACTGCAGCAAAACACAAGAAGTTTGTTTGCTTTTTAAATAAACATCTGCAAAAAATTTTATTTTCTCTAGCACATACAGTGCATGGAATGAGTCTGATAAATTGGAATAGCACCCATTATCTGCTCAATCCTGGGATGAGCTAGATTACTCTCTCCTGCACAGTATTCCTTGAAAAATATGTATCTCAAATTTCATCATAAAAATCTTCTATACCACGTTAAAGAACCTTCAATGTATAATACACACAAGGCTTATCCATATTTATGTCCTGTAGTTGTATAAACAAACACACACTGCATAAATGGATGTGCCTCACTTCCGGGAGTATTTATGGTCCTAATGCATATGTACTTTCCAAATCTGTGCATTTATATACCTAGATATTTGCGCATGATGCGTATGTGTTTTACAGATGCAGACATAAAACACATTACATGCTATGTGTAGTTAAATTTTTCTGTTAAGTGCTTTAATTCCTCTTTGAAGTGAGTTATCTGGTCTGTAAAATTAAGTCAATTTCTAGGCAAGAAATAATAAAATATTAGCATAATGAAATTTAATGGCCACATAGTAAATATATTAACATTGTGACTGTCAAATTACAGTTCATCGGGACTGGGCCATATTTTTTTAAACAGTAGTAGTAGCTCTAAAGAGGTTTGTTTTATATATACGTATACATAAGGGGCACGTACATATATATAAAAAAGATTTTTTTCTCTCTCTCTTTTTTAATCCCCAAATTGCTAACTCTGTCTGCAGTTTATGAAAGGAAATGGAGAATGTTGGCCAGGAAATCACATCCCAGAAAGATCACGTTCTTGTGACAATTTATCATGGAAAAAGCCATGTCTTTCAATTGAGATGTAAAGCTGTGGTCTTGCAGTTTGTGGTCAATGAAGACGCTTGGGGATTTCTTTGCTATCTCTTGCAAGAAAAGGGTTATTAGCCCCTGAAGTTTTAGTTACATTCCAGTTTTAATAACTATATTTTGCCTATATAATTCCCACTGTAGCTTCAGGTGGATTGGGGAATTTTCTTTCCTTCCTGTCGTAAACTATTCTGTGGTGTTGCTGTGCACTGTGTAACAGCTGCTGTGCTCCTCTGCTACTGTTCAGTGCTTCTCCCCAAACTTCTGACCTTTTTTATTTAATCTTACATCATCTTCTGTTGAGTTTGTACCAGTATTTCAAACACAACATATTACAAACCATTACCAAATGGGAGTTAATGCAAAAAGCTTAATGTACTGTTTTCCAGTTGCATCTTTTGTATCTGCCTGACATTCTGCATGTGGCCTATCAAGGACTTAAAAATATATTACAAGCAGATAATACAGATTTTAGGGGGCCTTGCTTCCTCTCTGAGTCTCATCCATTAGTGATAAAAGGGGATTAAACAACAATTAAATGCATTGCAGACAGGTTGCACCCATGCAGTGTCATTAACACTCTTCTTGGAGGCTGAGGCAGCAGGGAAAAAAAAAAGGGTGTTAGATGATGATTTTCTTTTTCTCCCTCCTGCCCACTGAAAAATAATTTCGGACTGAAATTTTGGTTAAAAGATACATAGGATTATTGCTCTTTTCTAGTTTTGAGGATCTTAAGAGAAAAGTTATTTACACTTTTTTTCCAATAATTTATTACTTGTTTTACTTGGGGTTTTTTAATACTTCTTGCTATCTGTTTAATCTGATCTTCTTAGTTCGTATGTCTACTTGCTCTTATTGACTAGCCAGAGTAGTATCTTTTTCTATTTAGGACTGATTGACAGTGGAATATTCTGGCTAGGAGCTACAGAGTCAAACCACAGACCGAGACACTGAACAGACTGTACATCCTCAGAGTCTGCCAGCAGACCGTTCCTTGCAAAATATTACTATGAATTCTGGAATAACACTTTCTTGGCTATTTGTAAAGACAATGTGGAGTATAGTTAGTAGGTTTATGTTTTGTGCCAGGAAACCATAACCTGATGCTTGCGCCGATACACGAAAAACCTTTGCTATGATGATTTGTCAGCGGCTGTTGCGCACGTAAGAAGCGCGTGCTTTCATTCATGAGCATACTCTGTGCTTGTACATCCTTTGGGTTTCATTGTTCCCAATTTGATGAAGCAGGGAGGACTGGAAATCGCAGTGCCTTCCAGGGATTCTTCCTCGCAGCGGCAGTGCATGGGTGCTGTTTTCTGGGTGGTTGCCTTCCCTCTCATCCTTCCCTGCACAAGACAGGATTCCCGTGAGCATTCTCTGGATGGGCAATACTCTAAGGCAAAGGAAGAAAAATGAGCGGATTCTGCCTGCAGCTGGTTTTGCAGAGGGCGGTGTGTTGGGAGAGCTGCAGTGGGGTCACAGGCTCGATCGGTGCTCGGGTCAGGCCCTGCCGCGACTCTGGAAGGACTGAGAGCCCCTTTCTTATGTGGTAGCTCACAAATCGTAAGGCTTGCCCGTTTCTTTGCAGGACAGTTTTGCATTTGGGTTATTTTACCTTTTTCAAGGAGTGCAGAGAGGGAAAGCTCTGTAAACCTGTAACTATTTGTACTAGTAGTGCTGCTCTACTTCATCAAAAATCCGCAAAATGGACTAAACCAAACTACACACAAAAAGCGAACAAACGAATTACATGTTAAGAGCTCTCATTTCCTTATTATTATCCCTAAATAAATACTATTGAGACTGGCTTTTAGTCATCATTTTGAAGGACTTGTCACTGCTGCCATTTGACACTGCAAATAAGTTGCAAGTAATTTGTCTTGTAAAAAAAAAAAATTTTGCAAAAAACCCAAGATAGCACATGAGCAACACTGTGAAAAATATGTTACTCCACCTCTTTGAACTCAATCCTCCAGCTACTGAGGTCAATGGAAAAAAAATCCCATCCTCTTCCCCGGCAGTAGGCTGTACTTAAATATTTATCTTCTTCTGAAATGGCAGACTTGATGTTATTTCTGTCAATTTTTACTGTGGTGGTTTTGTTTCTACCCTGAGCCTCGCTATGTTTGAGGGAGTTATTTTGTATTATTAAATTCTTGGTGCACCCCCGTGTGTACTTGAGGGCGTTGTTACCCCCGCTCTGGCCCGGCCTTGCGCGCTGGAGATGAAGCCTAAGCTCGCTCCTGAGGCCCGCGGCCTGTGGCAGAGCCCGAGGCCGGGGCGGTGGCCGCCCGCTGCCCGCTCCCCTCCGCCCGGCTAGGCCCTGCCCGCGGCGGGCGCCATTTTCCGGCATTCAGCAAGCGGGTGCTGCCATCTAGTGCCGCGGGCAGGGCTGTTCTGGGAGCGGCGCGGCCCTGCTAGCCCCGGCTCGGCAGAGACACGCCGGGGAGCGGGGGACTCGGCCCGGCGGGCGCTGAGGCGGGCTCGCCTCGCCGCCTTGAGCTACTTGGGCCTTAATGGTCGCCCGCGTCCCTCCACCGGTCTCCTCGTTATGACTTGCGGCCGGGGAAACCGGCGTTTCATCCTCGGTAAGGGCTTGTCCTCGGTGCAGAGGGCAAAGCCCTGTGGGTCCATTAATTATATTTTTGTTTTGGTAGCGTACTCTTGGTTTATTTCTGGGTTGGTGTTTCGTATTGTAGGGCGCTTCTGAATTTTTAAAGCTTTTTGGAGAGTAGTATCAATCTGATACTCGGGTGGTTTTTTTTTTTAGAGAACCTGGCATAGATACACACTTTTTGCAATTTGTTTTTTAGGGCAGGGAGTTATTAGTTTTTAGTTTTAAACTGACTGATAAACTTCGCTGCAGTTTCCCCAAGCCAAATCCTGAACCAAGATGCTCCCAGCAACAACAATAAACTTAATATATGTTCTCCCCTTCAAAGTGAATGATATACACAAAGGTAACTGTGGAAACTAAGCTTCAGCTATAGTTTAGTGTCACTTCAGAACATGATTCTTAATTTAAGAAACATGTACCTCACAGTAGTTTCTACACTTAGGTAATTAACATCACACTATCTATTGATGAAGCTGGAAGTATGTTTAATTTTGAGGTGCTGCATCTTAATCTCATGCTGGCTAAGGGCCCCTGATCCCCGTGGACAGGGTTTAAAAAAAAAAACAACAGTATTTTCTCAGATCTATGCAGCAGCAGCAATCTTCTCTAATATCCTGCTCTCCTGGATCTCCAATGAGAACAGAGAAGAGTTCTGCCATTGATATTTAAAGCAAAAAAAAAAAAGCCCTCATTCCTCCCATAATAAATACTGAAGTACATTTTCTCCCATTTATTGAATTGGATGTTGAAGCTGGGAAATGTGACACAGAATGCTTTGTGGCATGGCTTTTTGATGGTTGAGAAACCAGTTTCAAGATGCTCTAAGTATTCCTCTTTAGGTCTGAAATCTAGTGTGGGATGTTTTTTGTGAATTTCAGGAACAGTACTCTGATCTCATCTTGATCTCTCCTCTTTCCAGCTTGCATGCTGAGGAGCAGATAGACAAGAAAGCCGTGGAAGGTCAAAGAGGAAGATTTTGGAGAGAAGAGGCATCACCTGGGGTAAGTAAGGGGCAATGATGGGGGAAGGAGCATGTGAGTCAGCATGACACAGATGTGTCCACTTGGAAACCACTAGATCTTCCCACTGCACCGTGTGAGCCTCTTAAAAGCAAAATCCAGACAGAGTCTGTCTCTCTATAAATCTTTCCCCCCTTTCCATTACTAGTTGGGTATTGTTGGCTCTAAGCCACCTGATTTTACTATGATTTATTAACTGCTATGCATTATATATGAGATTCAGGTTTACTGAAGAGTTACCCTTATGGTCAATGTTGCATACAAATCAGCTACTGTTAGAGAGGTTTATTGCATCTTTTTATGCAGCTAGGAGTTTTGTTAGGTAGTATTAGAATTTGTGACTTGTAAAACAATACCTAAAAAAATTTCCTCATTTGTGTTTCCTGTGGTGCATGTATTATATGGAGTACATCACACAGCCCTGTTTGGGTTATGATCATCACTAGAAATCTGAGTACTTGGGGGTGGGGGGAAAGGACAGATTGATTTTTCACAAAGTTCCTAATAAACATATAAAGTTAGATAAATGGATGTTTTGTACTAAAAAAGAAACACGTGAATGCATTAAATAGGTGGTTAAACGGGCTTTGTGTGGACATAGGGCTTGCAAAAGTCTCTGTGTTTTAAATATTAATATGGCACATTTGAGAGAGGCTGCTGCCTGAAGAAGTTGTGCTGTTATGCATTGCTTGCTGCTGTTCTTTCTCACATTGCTTGATGGAAGCTCTCCAGAAGAGTTTGGACTTTGGTCATGTGTTCGTGATTATTCCAGTGATGACCAGTGTCTCTAGTGCATCGCTGAGTATTGCTTTATGGCATCTTTCTTTTTCCTTTTCTACCTGCAGATTAGATTTGCTCTAAAGATGAGTGAATAAATAAATCTAGAAAGAGAAAAAAAAAGTGATTGATTTTAGTCTCGCTGTAAAACAATTTTAAAATGTGACCGTTTTTCAACAGTTCGGGACTTTTGTGCAAAGGGTGAGAGGAAGGGCAGGAAGAAGGAGGTTATACCTTTTTTTATAAAATAATACAGCAAGTTGCAGAGGCAGAAATGACCATAGGGATGTCAAAAGGACATGGGGAGGATAAAAGGTAGAATACAGGGTTTTATGGTGTCTCAAAGTTTGCTGTTATATTCAAATCACAAGCATTGCAATCTGTTTCAGACTGACACGTGTTATGAAGTGTTTGTGAAGAAAGGAGTTATTAGGTAAAAGCATTATGTACTAAACTAGAGTCAAGTAAATATTTCTGATTTTGTTTCCTTGTGAAGGATGTTCCCAACAAACTACAGAAATGTTTATAGACATTATCCTTTTATTTAGTTTCCTTATATTACATTTCATTATTTGAAATTTTTTAGTCATGGAAAAAATGGAAGGAATTAGTGACTTAAATTAACTGTTTACCAAATTGCATGGCAAATTTAGACACTATTCCTAGAAGGCAGTTTATAGAGAGCCATGTTACAAGAATATGAAAGACAGGATATGAATTTAGTATTGTTTCATGTGTTCCAGATATGGATAGCCTGAAAGCTTCAGGCAACGTATAACTGACTCTGCTATCGCTGTTTACTCAGAGTTATTCTGTTTCGTTTTGTTTTGTTCTTTTTGCACAAAAGTATGAAACAGTCTATTGGAAGAGAAAACTTTGCGGGGGCTCCACTGTGTTATCCCATTAAAGATATTTAACTGGGCAGAGATCATCCAGAAAAGATTACAGGTTACGTTTTCAGACTTTTTTGAGTTGTTTTATTTAGGACATTTTCTAAACAAGCTTCTATATTTGAACATATATCACCAGCACGAAACTCATTTTGTTTCTCTCTCATTGACACTTGGAACTGGCCCAAAGTCCTCCATCCTTGGCAAAGCAGACACTGTTCTACAGACAAAAACCTAATTAAACTGAGTGCTACCTGTGGCAAGGGCGTTTAGAAATTCACAGAGTTCAAGCAATGAAGACAAAGCATTAGTTTTCAGCTTTCACGTCTGTTCTCGATAACATCCTGCATAGGTTTTTTTCTGATGGGTTTTTTGAGAACTCTGGTCTTAGAAGCCAAAAGATGAGGCAATGTTTAATGGTAGCAAATACACCTATTGTACCTGGCTGTTGCTGTTTCTTTTCCAGGTGTTCTGTAAACTAATATGCTCTCATAAGGGAAAATTGGTGAAGAGAAATCGGATGAATAAAACCGAAACATTTAGCAGATGACTAGGACGATGTTATTAGCTACTGGAATGATATGCTTGATGAAATCATAGCACTGAGGCAATGTTTTGACTGACTTTTTCGGTTTCCTGTGTGAGTGACACAGCAAAAATTTCATGGCTTCTTACCTTGGCATTTCAAGCACTCCTTGTCAGCGTTAGTGAAAACATAGCGTTCTCTTGCGGGCTTGCCATTTGAGTATAAAAGGCAAGGCAACTCATGAGTTCATCTCTAATCTGCTTGCAATCCTCATCAACTCATTTGTATGTTTTTCTACTTTATCAGTGCCAAAGAGTAGAAAACGATCCCTACCGAAATATACCGAAAAGAACATTTCAAGGACAGCTCTAACATTACAAGAAGCCTACTGGCTGTGCTGTGAGGATTGAAATATATATCTGTATTTCTTGATTGCATTATACAGTCAGTATTAGTGTTTTATTGACTGAACAGGACAAAAAAGAGGAATGAATGGGTAAATATTGTGATACCAATATGTATCTGATTATACTTATATTGAGGATACAGTTTTTGGCTCTAACCATAATTGTGAAGTGTTCCAGGATAATTTGAAGACACGGCGCTTTTTTTAAGACTCAGATATTGGCATCTGATAGGGTGATCTTGTGCCATGTTGTCATGAGAGAGGTTACTATGTAGCAACAGTTCAATATCATCCTTTGGACTTTTCTGATAGACCACTTAACTATCTCAGCTTTTCCAGTGATCATCTCATTTATCTAGGATTATTGCAGTGAATTTACTGTTTGGTTTTCTTCCAGAACTGAAATGTCAAGTCCGGTGTCATGTATGCAGTAGCTTTGTGCTGTGAGAGCTCAACAGATCCACCAAAAGCTGCTAGTAGTTGATCTTTGGATAGAGCTAGAAATAAATAAATCCTCTTTAGCAGATCAATATTCATCCCATTTAATGCTTGATGTGAAACTTGTGGATTTGAAGTAGTAATGCTGATGTACAGCTAATCGTTGAAATGGGCATTAGGGCTTTTATAGCATGGCAACATATTGTCAAACAGGAAGGAGGGGACTGTTGAGTGCATCCTAAGGGGGGAAAAACTCTGTAACAATATGTAATTTAATGCACATTTGTAATCCACACAGTGTCCTACATTGCAGTGATTTGCTCAGGTACAGACTAATACTGTACATCCTGTTTATTCCAGGGGTTTACTTAGTAAAGCAGATGATTCCCCCTTCAGTGGGTCTTTCAGGGTCTAAATATAATCACTCGGATTTCAAGACGTAATTTTCCTCTTTAGTACTCTCATCTTGTCGCTTATCTATCCAACTATAGAGCAAGTACACGGAATGTGTGCTTCCCCGTGGTACAGTATGTATATATGTATCTAGTACTGAACATATGTATACATTTGTGTAGGTACGTATTACCTCCTTGTTAAATTTCTGTCTAGAATTTGTATTGTACGTATTTCAGAGAAACAGAAGGAGAATTTCCAGAGAAAGAATAAAATATCCATTAAAAAGTTCTGGGGCGGTTTAAGAGCACATTTGAAAAAGTTTATTGGGTTGGCCTTTGATTTTTTTTTTTTTTGATATGATTTAAGGATTTTTTTTTTCTCTTTTTTTACAGTCTACTGTAGTAATTAAATACTTAAGGCTACTATCTTCTTAAAATGAATAAATAAAAGTCTTTTTAAGTGAATAATTATACTAGACCAGATAAAGATAGTATTGGCAAACATGACGAAGATTCAGGGTTGAATTTTCTTCTGTGCCAAAACCATGCCATGATCTTTTTGTCATCTTATCACTGTAAATAGCTTCATAATATTTTGCCATGATATACTTTGGCTTTCAAGTTCAGCCACAGAGTTTCCAGATGCTGTGCTGGCCAGCATATACCTTGATGGAAGTAAAATGAGCCTCTCTGGCAGACCTCAGTCCTTTGGTGATGGCAGGAAATACCCCGTTTCTTTTTAATCCAACAGACTTCCACAAAATTGAAAAGTCTCATTATCTTTAAAGGTGAAGCAAAAAATGCAGTTGTTTCACACTCCGTTCGTATAAGAGATACTGGTACAAACCACACATTTATGAATACTGTGCAACATGACAGAATACGTTTGTGTCATACTCTTCTGCTATTATCAGTAGCTGTTTTATTAAGGAGTCCTTTAATCTTAAAACTACAAGAAACATATAGAGAAATAGCTGCTGATGCAACGAGTAGTGAACTTCTGTCCCTCTGAAGACAAGGTAAAGGGCAGTAGAGCTGCTACCTTCCTTTAAAATAGCAAATCTATGATTGTTTTAGTAAGTCTTTCCTGCACAACTTCAGTTTGTAGCAGGTCCAAGTTTTTGCAAAAAAAGGATATGGGAGCCAGTGGGGAGGATTACATTTATCTACAAAACAGTAAATCACCAGGAAGGAAAGAAATGTCTCGTTGTATTTCATGCCATGGAAAAGAGATAGTTTGGAGGGCATAGGTAGTGACAGTGAGAACTTTCTGGGTTGCTCTATCCTCTGTCAGTGAGGGTTAAATAGTCTAGTTAAGCGCTATTCTTCTAATCCTGTTTCAGTGTCCATGATTAAAAGTGGTGCAGTCAATAGATGTTTCCTGCGTTGCAAGGAAGGAATGCTGGTCAGATTTTCTCATATTCACCAGCCGGTTTCTTCTGCTGCCTTCTTACATTACCTGCAGCAATGTTTCATGTTCTCTCTTCTTAAGAAAATGTAATAAAAATTAAAGCCAATCTATTTATAAACACTTCAGTGAGCTTAAAAAACTTCAGACTATGGCAAGAATAACTGTTTTCCTTCATATCATAAAAAAAGCAAAGTCAAGAAAACTTGTGTCCGCTTTTTCCAAAGACTAGTGAAGGAAGAACTGCTGTGGGAGCTAAACAGAATCTTCTGGACTTCATATGCCCCATTTAGGAAGCAGAAGCATGTCTTGGCATAGGGTTTAAAAAAGAAAAGAAAAGAAACCTACAAACAAAATCCTCAAAACAAACAAAAATGCCCCACCTTTATTGTTGGCACACCATATAGGGATACAAAGGGAGCAGGTACAACTACCAGTCGTGTGTGGAAATGTACGGTCTGGGCAATGCCTGCTGTAATGTTGTCTTTCTGTAGTGGGAGAGAAGAGCAGGATAGTAGTAGCACTTCTGTTCTAAAAGCTTACATGAACATCCCACGGACGCTGATGGGTCCTGAAGCACTGTGGTGCTTTCTGGATTGCTTTTATTGTGGGTGGGAACGTAGCCGTGTTGTGGTAAGGGTTGCCAGGTCAGTGTGCATGAGCAGGTCATAAACTGGGGAAGAGGAAGATCTGCTGGCCTCTCCATCATGACAGAGTGCTTTGCAGGAGTGCTCAAAAGTGACATCATTGATCATTTCTATGTAAGGCCTACTCACCTAAACGCTGAATGTGACCTATAAAGGCAATAGTCTGCTGAACACTTCGAAGACTTTGCATTTGTCAGATAGAACAGGATGAAGTTAAAATAAAGGACAAGATAGAGGTATACGTTCTCACGTCCTTCCTTACACTGCTGCCAGTGTGTACAGATCATGAGTCCTCTGAAGCAGCTGGAATTTGCAAACGTGCTGTTCTCCATTGTGCATAAGAGGTGGTCGGTCTGGTCCTAAATCTTGATCTGTTCTTAATTAAGTGTGTTCTTGCTAAATGTGGTACTCAAATCTGTTAATCGCTACTTCTGTATTTAAATAGACGCTGAAGGATCGTATTTTTGAAATAACTTTCTGATTATTTTAACTGAGAAATAAAAAGTATCTTTTTTATTTTATGAATTTCTAATTCAACTCTTGCTCGTAAGGAAGAATAGTCAAACCCCCAGCCTTGCTACAGTGAAGTTGTTTTAGCTCTGATGACACAAACCCTTCACTTTCTTCTCAACGCTGTAAAGAGGTTGGGGCTTCCCACTATTAAGAGCTCAAACCTGATCCTAGAAAAGACCCTTACACTGTAGGATGAAGCTAAGGAATTCCTAGGATTCTGCACAGTTGTGAGTTGTTTGCGGTTTTTTTTTTAATATTCTTTGAAGTTCAACCTGCATAGCAAATGTTTTGGTATGTTTTCTTAAATGGCTCTTTGCCAAAATTTGAGGTTTTATTTCATTCTGCTTTCAGAGCACATAGGCGGGTTCAGACAGGAAGTGCAGCCTGAAAGGCTGGGCCAAATCTGGAGGGATTAGTTGCAGCAAAAGGCTGCTCTGTGATCCTGAGTTACTTTCTTAGTACTATGGCAGAAAAAGAAAACATATACATTCTTGGATATGCCCAGATCTTTATGCAAAGCAAATCCAACAGACAGATGGAAAATTAAATCACCCTGATAAGGCATTTAGGAACATTCTTGTCAATATAAATGCTGGTGGGGTTGTCCTTTTCTTTGGGGTTTTAAAAAGCAGGTGATTTTTATGAAACAAAGACAAGGTTTCTGTAAACTATAGTTTCCAATGGCAGCATAGCAGTTGTTTTTTTTTTTTTAACTATGCCTTTTAGAAAGCATTATGCTTAAAGGGGAAATGAATACTTTTTGCTTAAGGTAGAAGTTTAAAGGTAAGTTTTCACCTGCTTGAAGGTGTGTTGAAAATGGAGAGAATGTATTTCTCCTTTTTTTTTTTTCCTTTTTTTCTTTTTCTTCATTTTGCCTAGTGGCCAGTGAAAGAAATTTGCTGAAATGAGACCTTAAACTTTTCTATCCAGCTGATTAAGTGGAAAAAAATGGAAGTCTTAACGCTCTCTTTACATTAACACTGTTTTTTACAGTGTTTTGCATCTCCTTATAATGAACGTAGAGAAGTTTTTGGAGTTAACTTTAGGTAATTCCCTATATGGACTAAAGATTTCTAAAGATTCTAGATTCATGGTTTTTGCACGCGAATGTTTCCCACACAGTTTATCTGAAACTTTAAGAATAAAAATAGCAAAGAAAGCCAAAAAGTTTTAGACGGCTGCTTTATTTTAAAGGTCACCTAAACACCTTTCAAGGAGAAAGCTTTGGTGTTCTGAGGGGCAGGGAGTGCTGCTGCTGTGTTGTTGGTTTTTTTACATTATTAAAGAATAGAGGAGAGTCTATTTGTGACGTTCTTTCAGTGTGACATGTGGCTTCTTTGTCCTGTGCAAGATGTGGAGGTGTGAAGTGAACACCCAGAGAGGTTTCACAGTAAGCACTGATTGTACAAACTGTTGTTGTTTCCTGCAGCAAGCTGCCCAAATGTCGTTCCTAGGAAGACCTGTAAGAGTAAGACCTTGTTTGAAACCACCAGCTCATGTAGAGTATCAGCTAACTGCCATTTTTGCTGAAGATCTCCTTCTAAGCTTTTTTAGTATAGCCAAGTCATTTCTTTTTTTTTTTTTCAGCCCAAAGAACACATCTGCTATGTAAATACTTGTATATAAATGCCATATCTTTGTCTTAAATAATTCTCATATTAAGAGATCAATCTTGAGGCCAGCAGACTGAGTAGGCACAGAGGAGCAGAACAGAGAATTTGTGATATACTGGGAGCACGTCAAAAGCCCCCCTCCTCCTCCTCCTCCTCCTCCGCAAAAGCAGTGGATTTTTTCCCCTTTTATAGGTCCGAAAAGAAAAGAACAGCAGAGGGAGCCCCTGCATGGCTTAAATCGCTGGGTTTAAAGCAAACGGAGCAGGAGCCTCCGCAGGGTGACAAACCTTTGCCGCCCTCTCTTGAGCCTTTCGCGCAAAGCAGCAGTCGCTGGACTGCTGGGCAGGGGCACACGACGGCATGATCGCGATTTGAGACCCGATGCTACTTGCAAAATGCTCTTGTGGACCACGAGGCTCTTTGTTTAATGACTCTTCTAATTAGGTGTGAATGTGTGGTATACTATGTAAGCGTTTCTCACATGCACGTATATATTTATATAGGTAATGTGCTAAGAAAATATTTGCCTTATGTATCTGTCATTACCTATCATCCTGTCTGTTAGGCATCTGTCTTCTGACAGCATCATTTGCAGAGTCACTGAATATTTCCCAGCTGTGTTTTTGTTGCACTGCGTTCTCATAAGCAGCTGGAACCCAAAGATGCTGTTTGCTTCACCTTTGGGTGATTTTTGTAAGCACCTGATTGAACACGACAGACAGTACTAATGCAAACCCAAGAAGCGGATCTGCAACCAAAATATCCTGAAGTTTCAGTCTTTAAAGATCTGCTGGAACAGCCCTTACTTTTTGATTCTAGTTCATAGAAAAATACAGTGTACTATTCAAGAGATTACAATACGCTTTAGCTGTAGCTGGTCAGTTATTTGTTGACAATGTTTTTCTACCGCAGAATGACTCATCAATCTGTATACTCTCATCTGAATTTATCTATTTTGAGATGGTTCATAACAGACCTTCTGGTCAGAGTTAGCTCAGAACATCAACTTACCTAGAGAGGTTCCCATTTGTCTATAAAATAAACAACATCTAAATATGCCAAGAAATACTACTGGACTATTAGTTTGGTCTTTTTTCTTTCCCCCAACTAAAATGTTTGAAAGGACTTGACTTCATCTTGCTGTGGTTTGGGGGAAACGGTTAAAGTGTGAAAAATTTGCTAAGATGGGAAAACTATTGCTTCTTCCAATGAATATATAATAATCCCGAAAAATCATATACTTATCATAAGCTTTATTGCCTGCCTGCTAACCAGAGTGAAACACATGAGGGTCTCAAGGGCTATGGAGGAGTTTGGATCAGATTATGATGTGATTCCTATGCTTGTACCTGCATTTAGTACCTGTTTGGACAGAAATGTAGGAGAATGTTTTGTGTGTACAGGTGAACTTGTTATTTATGCCGTGGGCTATGCCTGTGCCTCCCAGCTGTTCCCTGCAGGCAGGTGCATTCCTCCACCGAGCTCCACAACCATGCTACGTCTTTCCATTTAACAGTTTTCATTGCTGTGTGAGCGTAGGATTTGCCAGGATCAGAGGTTACCAGCACACTGCCTTTACTGCTATTTCACTGTAGCCTGAGCGAGCCAGTCTTGAAATCTGTCTTTTATTTCTCTTTTGTGTTATTGTTGGTGGGAGATTTATTTCTATCCTATTCCTGCTGTTGTTATTTTATATAGGCTGTTGTTAGTGTTTTGTGTTTTTCACTTCCAGCCTCAGGTCAATTTAATTCTTGTGGCTCTAAATGCTCCTTGCTTCAAATGTAAGTGTGTTCACCTCTACCGCTGTCCTGAAACTGTAATTGTGTAAATGCAGTCTAACTATTTTACCCCTGATGGATTTAGTTGTAGAAGTTTACTGTGAGGATCCAAAAATTGCCTGCTAAGGCTTTCTTTTTCTATCAGTCATTTGTCTGGTTTTCCTTCTAAACTTGAATGCCTGTTGATTTGTGTAAGGCATCTCATTTTATTAACCTTTGTGTCTCTTCTTTGTGTCCAGTCTTTGTATCTCATGATTTGTACTTTTTATTGAACAATACCAATTATGTAAGGGATGCTATAAATTGTTGCCTGAATGATGCATTGAGAGCTGATTGCCAAACTGAAGCTGATGGTCCATTTTGGAGTTGTATTTAATGCAAGGACCTGTATTTTTGGCTGGTTTGGGGATTAACCTATCTGAGCTTATTGCTGTGCTGTATAGGCACCCGGCGGGTCAAAGCAGCGTTACTCTCAACTCTACCATGTAATGAAGCAGGTACCCCTGCACCACACAGTGATGTGTCCTGTAGGGATAAAAAGAAATTAAATAGATCTCTGTATTCTGTATAATAGTATATTATCCAATTCCAGTTCAAGTCTCAGGTGTGCTGTAGTCATGCTAAATGTTCACCCAAGCTAATTAACCATGCTTTCCTCCGTCATTGAAAGCATCATCAGCTGGGAGCAAACCCACCCAGAGATCTTGTGTTGGTTTTGCACAAGTGTAAGATGATAGGGATTTGTGCATGCGCTTAGCTTTTGGGATATGAGTAGTCCCACTGAAGCCAGTGGAACTGTTCATGTGTTTAACTTTAAACATGTTTGAAAGATCAGATCCCTGGTGGCCAATTCAGTTGCTGAAGAACAAGCAGAAATAAATTCCAGCCTCCACAGCAGAGCTGCAGGACTAGTCAGAAGAAAAAGAAAGATATGCGTATTTTTTTCACTAAAGTTGGTAGGTTTTTTATGCTTGGAGTAAAAAAAAAAACAAAGCACTTTTTGTTCAGGCCAGATTTATGAGTAGGATTAAATATTACATTAATTTAAACAACAATTGCAGACTTGTTAGTAGAACTAGTAATTAAAATTAAAAGTCCTGAAAGAAACTTCTCAACCATCCGGTGTAATTTCTGTAGCTTTCTCAATCAACACACTTCTGTCTTTGGAAGCACTGACTAAGAAAAAAAGCCCGGGAATGTATCTAATACATTTTCATCTGTTGTAAGAGAGTAGAAAAACAAGTTTATTTCTAGAAGTGTATTTTCCTTACAGTTAATTCCTTTTAGTTTGGTAAATTTTGGCTATGCTCTAGATACACTTCAGGGTGCTGAATGCCCTTTATTTCCTGGTGTCATTTGTTTGTAATAGCCAATTCAACTTCTGTGCAAATGTGGCACCCAACAGTAATTCATTCATTCTATGAACTTGCTTGTAAAATGCTTCCAGTTTATCACAAGAAGAGTATTATGTGTATATGAAGATCTCCTGCAAACAGTTGCATCTGTTCAAAGGTTACTTATAAAACTCATCTATTTCAGCAGCAGTGGCATCACTTTTCATAAGGCACATTCAGACTTCCAAATATCAATTATGCAGTTTTGCAAGAGAAGCATATGAACTTAACATGTCGTTACCTTAGTAAGTGAGATACTTCCTTTTTAGATTTCCTAAAACTTCTGATTTTTTCTTTTTGATGCTAAAAAAATGTGGGATGCAAGGTTTTCTACCACCATTTAAATAGCATTGGACAGGTTATACCGGCCCTTTGTTGAATGAATACTTACTATTTGTCATTCCTCCCTAAACTATGAGGTGTTGCTGTACTCAAAATGCATGAAAGTCTTAATGTTTTAATGCTGGCACTTCTTTGGTTTTTGATGACAATATGGTGCAATGCAATGCACAATGCATCATAAAACATCTCCACTGTTAAAATTAACATTTTCTGATCACCTGCCATATAGAGAATGTCTTGATGATGGCTTTGTAAGTACAACTTGTTATTTATATCACCTTCATTTCCTTAACTGGAAGCATTAGAGTTTGCATATCTGTCTCATCCGACTATGAAGAGTAAGTGCACAGAATAACAACATCCTAGCTCAAAGGTGACATGGAAAAGAATTGTTCTAGTTACCGACCTGTTAGAGTATGTGTGTCGTTCCATATTTTGTCTTGCTTTCTTTGTATTAGTATGTTTATAAATTATGCATAATGCATCTGTATTCATAGTTATCCCTTGAGGACAGCAAAACAATTACTTCTATTGATATATCTGACACACATGCACTGGGAAGTACTTTTGTCCCAGGCTGCACGCTGGCAAGGTTTTTCAAACATTGTAGCCAGGGAAAATGTGACTTCCCTGAATGTGTTTTCATCTATGAAGGAGGAGTGTGTGGAGTTCCATGTTTCTCTCCCAGTATCTTCCACAATCAAGTTCATACGTAAACTAGTTGTTTGTTTGTTTTTCTTCTAACTGTTGGTCTTAACGGTTCAGCAATTTAGCACTCGGCCTGCTCTTCTGTCACGTAACATCACTAGAAGAAATGATTCAGCAAGGCAACTTGTCTTTGCTTGAGTCCATGCAACCTTCAATTTTTTCTGCACCCACTCTATCAGGGTCTATTTCTTTCCTAGAAAGGATGGCAAATCTAAAATAGTCCAAATAAAAGCACGGCTGTCTCAATACTAATCTCCTATATAGTTTTCAGGAAATAATAAGTGATAAATCAGAGGGGCAGCAGTTGCTCCTGGAGCAACAGTTCTGTGGCACAAGAAATACATGTAAGGCTGTTCTACCTCATACTTACCCATCTTTTCTCCATCTTTGTCCTCATCCCAAAAACAACAAAATTGAAAAACAAACCTATGTCCTTGGATTTGTCTCATGTAATGAGCAGAGTCTTGCAGTGGAGGGCAAGGCAAAATATAGCCCTGTGAGCTAGTTTCATGGGATTCAAAACCAGTACAATTCTGAAAAGGTGGTTTTGCCCTAGCAGAGCATGTAAAAATGTTTTGGCACTCCCAGATTAAATCCCAAAGGGTATTCCAAAGTGCTGCCATTTGGCTTGGGTATATTTCATATGCTGTGCTACCTTTTCCTAGAAACAAAAATCCCATTTACTGGGGTTTTTTAGTAGTTTAGCTTTACAGTGGAAAACATTCAGTTTAATGAAAATACTGGATATAATTTTTGAAGTGATTGAGATTAACTTTATCAAGCTAAACTGCTCCAAAAAGAAATCATTTAAGCTGAAACCTTTGCATTACATTGTGACTGAAACTCCAATGTGTGATGCATTGAGTGAAAATTTTGATTTCATCATCTGCTGCATCAGGAAATAAAATACTCTGAATCTGCAGTATGAAAAGATGAAGCTTTAAAAAAAAGTCTAAAACAAGTGTAGAAGTTAATTTTGCATTATATTCATTTATATCGTCTTTGAGTTTTTTGCTAGAAGAAAGTGCTATTCATATACAATTTGGGAGCACTGTGAAATACAAACTAGGGTTTGTAAGCTCTTGTATTTCTCATCCTGGATCTAAGAACTGATGAGAATTTTTCCTGGTCTCTTACTGGCAAATGCTTACTTGGGCCCCTGTGCCAGGGAGTAGCTAGCCAGGCAGAGAGCTGAGGCCAGTAAGCTCTGTGCAATTCTTGTTGCCCCTCTGCTTCATTTTGATTGCAAAAGGTCTGTCCTGGTGCCTGCTCTGGTGCAGACTGCATCAGTGTACCTGTTGTTTCTGGTCATTTCGTTGTGTAAACAAAAACTACTCGTCTAGGTGATCTCCAGAGATCCCTTCCAACTTGTGCCATTCTATGATTCTGTGATACTTAGTCCATTCAAAGATGCTTTGTAGAGTCATTTAAACTTTTCTATATCTAGACACAGTGGCTAAATTCTTGGTTTTCTGCAACCTTCAAGATCTTTTAAGTCTTATTCTCACTCACTGCCCATTCACGAGGGCAAGCTCAGCTAAATGACTTTGCAAGTTCCTGTAACTCACATTCTTCTTTTATGATTATTCCTTTGTATAGCCTGTTGAATATCAGGGGAAAAAAAACCCACTCTGATTATGCCAGGCTGTAAACCTTACTTGTGCCTTTATTTCTTACCAGATATTCTAATGGAAGCCACATTTTTTCAGATACTGATATTAAACTAGGATATACGAAAAGACAGGTAGATAATATTTTTCTCCTTTTCCATTTCGCAATTGTTCTAGCTTATCCATATTTTGCTTGCCTCTATATTTTATTCCCTGTTTCCTTTCCCCTTCTGATTCTTTCTCTATATATCACAGATGATCTACCATCAGCAACAGTGCTTTTATAAATCACTGCAGCTCAGTAGATCTGGTCCTGATGCCAGTGGTGTCAAAGCATTCATACCAACAGGTGGAATCTAAGTTTAATTCCACCACTGTATATATCCGAGTAATTCCCTATCTGCTTTGAATGTACATGAAGCGCGGTTTAATTGTTGCACTTGGCACTGCTGAGGCTGAACCTTGAATACTTTGTTCCGTTTTGGGCCCCTCACTACAAGGAAGACATTGAGGTGCTGGAGCACGTCCAAAGAAGAGCAACAAAGCTGGTGAAGGCCCTAGAGAACAGTCTTACGAAGAGCGGATGAGGGAACTGGGGTTGTTTAGCCTGGAGAAAAGGAGGCTCAGGAGAGACCTTATCGCTCTCTGCAACTACCTGAAAGGAGATTGTAGCAAGGTGGCATTGGTCTCTTTTCCCAAGTAACAAGCAATAGGATAAGAGGAAATGGCCTCAAGTTGCACCAGGGGAGGTTTACATTGGATATCAGGAAAAATTTCTTCCCCCAAAGTGTTGTAAAGCACTGGGACAGGCTACTCAGGGAAGTGGTGGAGTCCCCATCCCTGGAGGTACTTAAAAGACATGTAGATGTGGTGCTTAGGGACATGGTGTAGTGGTGGACTTGGCAGTGGTGGGTTTATAGTGGGACTCAATGATCTTAAAGGTCCTTTCAAACCTAAACAGTTGTATGATTCTATAATTAGACCTGCACAGCATCACAATTACTGTGAAGTAATTTTCCAATGATGAGATAATGCCAAACAGCAGAAATTATGTGATTTATTCTTTCCAGTCACGTGACTGAATGGTTTTCTCTGGTGCAGTTTGTTCAGCCAGACCATAATTCACACTTCAGAACCGGTTTTGTTTAGGTGTTCTCCCTTTTGCAGTGCCGGCTGCTCCGGTAGTACCTACAATCGGCCCACTTTCCCTGCATGGGCCATCTTCTTGGACAGAATGACGGGGTGTCTGTTGGCCAGAATCGACGTGTGCTTTGCCTTTTTCTAAAGGTATGCTGGCAATGAAACACCCCTCTCTGAGCTGAGAGGGAGTTCCCTTTGAGGAACATACTACTCCTTTGAGGGTGGGGTTTTTTTCCATTAAAGTTTGATTATGCCCCTAACCCCTCACTGTCAGATGACACGCTTTCATTCAAATCCTTTAAGGTTTTAAAGCTTCCAGACTACACCTGAAGATGTCCTCTTCTACCAAACCAAAAAAGACATGCTTAGGGAAGAGGAGTTTGCTCCTCCCCACACCCCATCTTTCTACTAAGTCCCTAAAACATCTTGACTAGAAAGGGAACTTCATCCCATAGAGTGGTAAAACGCCTGCCTAGCTCTTGCTTTGGGCTTCACACCAGTGCTGCTATCTGCGAGCACGCACACTTGGAAGAATGAAGTATGTCTCATTTTGGTGTAATCCGTTAGAGTAGTCACTCATGCCAGAACAATTTCTGTCCAGAATATTGGTAGACAAAACAGGCCTGAGGTTAAGGGGTTTTTTATTCTTTAACGATTTTTTTTTTCTGATTTTAATCATTATATTTAATGGAATTACCACCTCATTTGTATTCCCAAAAAGAGTGATGTTTATTGCTGCTCTCAATCTCTGTGAGGAAAAATAATCCTGTTTTAAATCAAACACTTGTTTATATGATCTAATAGAAAACACCAGGCAGTATATCAAACTCAAATGGAAAACAGATGTATTAAATTGACAGTAAGAATAAATTTGTCACAGCTATAAATGCTTATTGAGATATATGTTTATATACATCTGTGTGTGTATTTATATAATTTCTTCTTTTTTTGAGGGTTGGAGGAGAGGACAAGAAAAGAACACTGCCTTAGAGAACATCACTAATGGGAAGCAGTGTAGTTGCTTCAGAGATATAATTATCTGTTAGGAGAGTATGAAAACAGAGTAGACACATATGAAGTTTTAATTTAAGGGTTTGAAGATTTAATTTCAGGGTTGGAGCTTTTTGGTTTAGTTTAAGTAGCCCAAAATGTGTTTTGCAAAATTTCCCAAACTACAGAAAATGTGGTAAAGCCCAAAGTACTTGGGAAAAAAGACTGTATTGAACTGATGGAAGGCATTCCAGTTTGGGAAAGGAGCATCTCTCCAACGCTTCATACACAGCTGTCAGCTAGCCGTTTTTTACTTTAGATTGTGGCCCAAAACTTGTGATAGATGGACTTGTCCTCATGGCCACACACACCTTTCCGCCATAAACACACTCAGGTCTCAGATGCTTTACGCACATTTAAATGAACTCAGGTTAATCCAGTCCTGAAGCAGGGATGCTTCCTTTCCCATCCTGCGTTAACTCCCAGCTCAATCTTTTAGTATCAGCAGGTTTCATTTGTCTGCACACTGACTAACTGCACAACGTAATTTTGTCACTTATAGAAAAGCTGGGGCACGCTACACCTTTCTTCCACTCCTCCAAAAATTCAGATGGCTTCTTTTTGATTTGCCATGCTTAGAATTTTTTTGATCTTTTCAGAGATCATCTGACATAAGCAGGTTGACAGACGGTTTTAAAATCCGTTTTGTATGACATGGCGTCTGGTGACAGAGAGTGTGTGAATTGTGCCTCCCGTGTGTGAGCCCTGTCGGCACAGAGCCGGAGGAGTCCTGGACAGGCAGGCAGAGCTTTTCACCAGGGGAGCTTCCCAGCTCTGGCCCTTAGAAGTGCTCCTGCACTCGTGGTTCCTTAAGCCACAAATCCAGCTAGTTCTGCTGCAGTACTAATAAAGAGGGTTTAAGGAACTATTAGGAAAGAGGAGGAGGGAATCCCTATATGAAGAGGTAGGAGAAATCTCTGTGATTTCACTCCTATCGCCTAAGTCACTTCACATCCACAGTATGCTGGGGAAGGCTTTTGCTGACAAAGTCAAAAACTTTCAAGAGTTGAAGCTGTTCCTTCTCCACTCCAGTCTAGGATAGGGCCAGGGGTTTTCTGCTACCTTTCAACTCAGGGCATCTGAAACAGATCTTGCTGAGAGAATTGAACTAATATGCTGCAGAGATACCTAATTTTTTACACTTAATTTTCACTGATGTTTTGGAAGGGAATTGTGATACTTTTCAGAATTTGAGAGCAGAAGGTTGATCAGAAGGCAAGAAATAAATGTATTTAAGCACAGTAGATGCAAAAGGCAGCCACTGTGTCAAATGTAGATATGATTGTTTGCCTGGCTCTCTTGGTACAGTGGGTGGCTGATGAGATGTGATGACCCAGTCTTTAGTAGTCTTACTGTTTCTGTATACAAGATCATAATTAGGAGCTGAAAGAGTGTTCTCAGTTATATTTATTTTGTGTTCTCTCTTTGTTCCATTTACATAGGTGCTGAGGGTCCCAGGGACCTAGTGATGATCAAGCTTTTAATAGTTGCATAATGGCCTTTGTTCTAATACATATCAAAGGTATCTATTCCTTATTGTGTGAAATTTTTCTGGTATGAGAACAGAAAGACTTTTTTTTCAGACCATCTCTTGCACTTTTCTGCATTGCTTGGTTTCAGCAATCCCAGAAATGTTCCTAAACTGTCTCCCGCTTTTTGTCCTTTTTTTGTGATGTAGTCAGAATCCAGCCCAGCATGTTTTATACGTAGGCTATTTGTACACATCTTCAAATCACCACAGAAATGCAGCAGTAAGTGTGGTGGATTGAACTTGGCCAGCTCTCAGCCACCTACCCAGCCACTCTGTTGCTCTTCTGACTCAGCAGGACAAATGGAGAAAATAAAGATGACAGAAGCTTGTGGATACAGATAAAGGCAATGCAATCACTTACCAGTTACTGTCATGGGCAAAACAGATTTAATCTGGGGAAGATACATTTCATTTATTGCCAATTAAAAATAGAGTTGGGTGGTGACAAATAAAGACAAACTAAACCACCTTCCCACACACACACTTTCCTTTCTTTCTTCCCAGGCCCATCTTCACTCCTTTCACCCCTACCTTCCCCTGCCCAGCAGCACAGGGGGATGGGGACTGAGGGCTGCAGTCAGTGCATAACAGGTCCTCTCTGCCACTCCTTCCTCCTTACACTTTCCCTCTGTACCAGTGTCAGTCCTCTCCACAAGTCCCTCCTGAAATACCTGTCTGCTCTGGAGTGGGGTCCTCTGTCAGCTGCAATGTCGAGTGGCTGCTCTGATGTGGTCCTCTCCATGGCCTGCAGGGGGAAGTCCCTGCTTCACCATGGTCTTCACAGACTGCAGGGGAATCTGTGCTCCAGCATCTGGAGCACCTTCTCACCCTTCTTCACTAACCTGGGTGCTTGTTTCACACTTCCCCTCTTCCCCCTCGCTCTGCTGTGCAGTATTTTGCCCTTTCCTAAATACGTTTTGCCAGAGGTGCCACTTGGCAGAGGAGCTCAGCTGTGCCCTGCAGTTGGGTCCATTGGAGCTCTCCGGAGCTGGCTGTGTCCAGAATGGGGCATCCCCAGTCTCTTCTTACAGAGGTCACCCCTGCACCCCCATACTAGCAAGATGTTGCCACCTAGACCAGACAGTGGTCTGTAATGCAGTAAACCACTCCAAGTTGTACATTAGTCAGCTATTGATTCTCACCCACTGCCACCCGCAGTGGATTTATAGAGCAACATCTGTCAGTCATAGATGGGCTTGTCTATCTGTCGTATGTATCATAAGAACCTCATTTTCTTTATGCCTGTTTCATTATCCAGTGTCTTCCTGGGTCATGATGCACTCGGTGTCCCATGTGATACAGCCTCTTGTGTAAAGACATCCACAATAGTGCTCTAAATTTTGTGTCCCTTTTAATGATTAGAATTTTGGGAGGTGGGGAATAACGCACAGTGTGAGTGAGCATTGATGTAAAGTATCAATAGTGATTTACAGAATACCTATTGGAGAGGATGATTCACCCTAAGCTTATTGATTACATAGCGGGACAGTGTTTGATTACATAGCGGAACATTTCTTCATAGAAAGATTGTGCAATGGCAGCCCCCGCAGGTCCAGTGGGGCACCCTCCCTAGCTGGCTCCTTCACCAGCTGGGTCAGGAAGTTATCTTCCACGCAGTCCAGGAACTTCCTAGACTGCTTCCAGTCTGCTCTATTGTATTCCCAGCAGACATCTGATAAGTTGAAATCCCCCACGAGAACAAGGGCTAGTGATTGTGAGACTTCTCCCAGCTGCTTATAGAATATTTCCTCCGCCTCCTGATGCTGGTTGGATGGTGTATAACAGACTCCTACCAGGATATCTGCTTGGTTGGCCTTCCCCTTGCTTCTTACCCATAAATGCTCAACCCTATCATTACCATCACGAAGCTCTAGACAGTCAAAACACTCCCTAACATCTCATCAAGAAGCAGTGACACTCTCCTGAACTGGAAGAGAGCAGAGGCATCCCTGGACAGAGACCCGTCTCCAGCTCCCGGTTTTGCGTAGACTGAGACTTTTCCTCATGTTTCTTAATGGGCTTGAGCTGAGATGCTAAGTGAGCACTTCACATTGAAGTAACCTTGAGCATGCTGGGTGCATGTTCAGAAGTTATTAGCTCTGAAATATGAATTAATAGTCCTAAATCCAAAGGCTGCGTAGTGCTGCTGTAATGTGTCTCTTATAAGGAAATGAAGGCATGTAAAGTGATGTGCCCAAGGATGCAGACAGGGTCACGGAGGAAGTGCAGGAGACTGATTCCTGACCCCTCAAGTTAAAACACAAGTAGCAGACAATGAATTACAAACACATGACCAACTGCACAGTATCCTTTTAGGCTGATATTTAAAATCATAATGCAAAAGAAAACTTCCAGACATTTTTCCTGTCTGCCGATTATATTCCCTCACTTCCTCCATATTCTAGCACTCTCTTCTTGTTGCTTTTATTTCAATACCTGATATCTGTTTCTCTAACCTGATCTTCTGTCTTGAGTAGCTTGCTCTTTCTTGTCCCCACTAGCTTCAGTGCACTATGTCATTTTACAGCTATTTCACTTTCCTTCATGATCCTAATTGTGCTGGGATGTCAAGTGATATTCAAAACCTTTAGATTGGAGGACTAGGCAAATAGGGTGTGGGGAAGAGGGGAGGTGAGACAACATCAGGAGCCTGAGGATCTTATAATAGTTCTTGTTATATAGCAATATAAAACAGCTAACAGTTTATTGTCACATTTGGCTTTGCCTCCCCACCTATTTGTTCCATATTGTTCTGTTGTTTGCAGTTGAGACTATCCCTCTTTTGTTTCATAGTGTGGCTCTTATCCCCAGTTAGAAGCAGGCAGAAGAAGAAACCCTCAACACAAATCCAGATGTGCACAAACAGGACATCTGTCTCAAGTATGTGTAACATGTATGCACTTATTTAAGGGCAGCTGACCACTCTGGCTTTTCTGTTAGTGTCTCATGTTTTATTAGTGGTCCTTCTGTAGATTTTGCAGGGAGAAAGCCTCTTCAAAGAAAAGAATTTTTTACATAGAAGGGGAGGCATCCACAGCAAACTAAAATACACTGAGAAATCTGAGCAAGTGAAGGAGGTATTTCTGTAACTGAAACAGTAAAGATCAGCAGGACGTAGGGTTGGAGCTTCTTTTTAAGAGGAGTATCTCACATGCTATGTCAGTTCTGGCCTAATATCTGAGACTGAAAAGATCTTTTGAAAAATGTCTGGAAAAGAAAAGGGAAATTCTGTCTGCCAGAATATCAACCTTATTGTCTCTACAGACAAAGTTATTATTTATAAGCAGTAGCATTAAACAAACTGAGTGGAAGTTGATAACCAAGATTAATAATATTTTTCTGAAGTTATAAATCTAGAAACCATCGATCCCGTTACACCACTGTTGCAAAAATCACTGAATAATTTCTATTAATGCATCAGCCTGTGTAAAGTTCAGCCAGCTCATTCACGTTGTACGCCCATACTGTCATAAAGGCCTTTGCCCTCATATCAACAATACTGTTATCAGAGAATACTCTTCTCTTATTTAATTGACTGCACCAGTTGCAGTATTTGCTGTAGTTGTTATTTTAATTTTTATTAATCATTTATCTATTACATTGGAAGAAAGAGACATGTTGCTACTCAGGAGGAGTGCGCACACAACACAAAAGGTGTAGAGGGAGCAGTGGTACCCTCCTCAGCAGCTATACCATAATATTAAAAAAAAAAAAAAAAAAGCACTTTAATTATTAATACATCTTTGAAAAATTGTTGAAGCTGTGGATTTGATTATCATATGTAGTGTTTACATTTCCAGAAAACCAGAAATGTTTCTAAAATATTCAGGATGAGGCAGTTATATCCTTTGACCTAGTATTTTTGAACAGTTTTACAACATATTTATAGGATTATTTTTTTCCCCCAAGAACATGCTGTAGAGAAACTTGAAAAATAATCTCATTGGAACTTAAAGAGGTATTGCTAGTTGTTGGACCAGCTCATGAATTTGGTGATATATGAATACAGAAGCCTTGAAATATTGAGAGGTTATAGCCTAATTTCTGTTTGCACCATTGAATTCAAAACATAGGAAGAATCTACAGAAAAGGAAATCAAAATGCATTGTTGCTCATTATTTTGTCATAGTTTTAACATTTGACAGTAACTGAGGCATTTCTAAATCACTGTGTATATTGAATTTGCAGCTATGTAGTTGTAGTTATAGTCTGTATCTCTTGAGGCCTTTTTAATAATTGTTATTCAGCAAGGTAAAAAATGAGTGTTCATTCGTACGTCATAGTAATCTTTTCATAATCTTTGAGTTGTGCCCATACATTTTGCTTCATCAATCTTCGGTAAAATACGGTATTCGTAAAATTAGTATGCTGCAGAGTACAAGAGAATGTCTTTCTTTTAAAAATCAGATTATTCTTGTTCTACTCCTCAAAGAAAATTTGAACACGAGAGAGGCAAAGATTAATCACAGTGTTTCCATTGTTAAACCTCACTTTTCAGATTATGCTACTTTTGCACTAGAGTAGGTAGCACTGCATATTTCATATCCAAAAATTGTATTAATTCATGTTTTAAGAAACAAACAGGAGTTTAAAATTAAATCCTCCGGGATCTTCTATTGTTTTGAAATCTGAAGGGCTCTATAATCCTTTAAATCTGTAAACACTAACAAAGAGACCATCGTCACTAAATCAAATTCATCTTTGCAGAAAGAGCATGCTTCAGAGTTCCTCACGGATGATAAATGCTGTTTAGTGAGCCAGCCTCACCCCTGGTGTAACTGCAGTGCCCTTGTACACCAACCAGTGATCAGTTTGGCTAATATCTTGAAAATGATTAAATGTTTGTGAAACAAACACTGAGTTGGACACCTCCCAGCTCCCTGGTTGCCTCGTTTTTCTTTATATTTTCTGTAGACTGTTGCTTTGGTTAACATTTAAGGTTACATTAGGTCAAGTCTTAATACAATAGTGTATTTGGCAAGAGTAGATGAGGATTAATTAGTTAATGTTTGCAGAAGACTTTGAAAATGTGAAGTGCTATATGGGCATAAATGAATGTACCTGCTTTTCTCTGGTCTTGGAATATGTGGTACCTGCGGAATGCTATTCCCACGCTGGGCAGATGTTAACTTTCAGTGGATCTTACCAAAGGTAAATTCTGAGTTTTAAACTTAATTAGTTGTGCTTTTAAGCAGTAATTCATAACTATTCTGAGGCTATTTTTACCTGGCCTCCAAAAAATGTTCAGATAAGGAGTTGGTTTACAGTAAGCTACGCATGTGAAATTCATAAAAAAGCCGCAAACAGCCAGCAGAAATATGTTAGGGGTCCTGAAATAAAGATCTGGGAATCCGCTGGATGTATTTATAACGGGGAATTTGGCATTTCTCAGAGGACATACAGGTCTTCAGAAGTATCGGATTATTTATGAAGGCGATGTTACGCAATTTATGAGTTTTCTCACACTGACTTGCAAATATTACCTCTTCCCTGCAGTGGAGGTTTCCTGCTGTTTGTTCCTCTGCACCAGGCTTGTTGTGAGATATAACCGGCTGCGGTAGGTGGCAGAACTGATATCCAAGTGAGCGTAGAAAAAGTCTTCAAAATATAATAATCTCTAGTATTTTAAGTGAACTAGATTTAAACTGCAGTTTCAAGGTGAAAGGTCATTGTGCCCAGCTCTATCTCTTGGTGACATTGATCCCCCATGCTTTTCCCTTTTCCAAGATTTAGAAAATACGTTGATATTTTCAGCAGTACTCCCCTGTACAAGATAGTAAGTCTTCACATGTAAACATTTCTAAAAAAGGCAAATGATGAATTGCACACTGGACATTTTCCCACCTTCCTTTCACTCTAGCTTCAATAATTCTACTGGCTTGTAATTCTTGGCGATGAGATATGAGACTCCAACTGATGACAGAAACAGACAAAAATTTAGAGGCAGCACAATTCCTTCAAACAGATGTTTCCCAGACAGACTGATAACACTTCAACTTTCAAGTGACACCTCTTCTTAAAATCTCTCCAACTACAAGAAAAAAAAAGGTATAGTGTCATACAGTGTCAGGTGTGAAGTAAAACATGATTTATCTTTACCGTTTGATTATTCCCCATTTGCAGCCTGTGTTTTAACAAATAGTATTTTTTCCAACCTCTTTGACTAGACAAAAGGAATGGATGTCTCATCTGTCTTCCCTTTTTTGTTTGCTGACCCAACCATTTGCTGGCAACTATGGATTTTCTTTCCTAATGTCTCTTGGCATCTAATATTCTTTACTGTTTTCTGCTTTCTTTAGAAGTAAATATCCTCTATTTCTGGGCTTTGGCACCACTGAAATTTGCAGTTCAGACTAAATTATGAATGAATGAGGTTCCTTTTTATTTATAAGATTTTTTTTTTTTTTTTTTTAAAGAACACAAAACCAATGTTAGCTGTAGGGCACTTCACCTACTGCTATTTCACAGTAAAAAAAAAAAAGCAACAAACTGTAAAGAGGTAAAAACTAGAAAAGTGTAACTTTTAACCCCTTACGGATTGCTCAGGGCAAGGAACCCTTGATCCTACCTATATATCCAAAGTTTTGTTACTGCATGCAGTAAATACCCTGTTAGTGTTAAAAGAGCTGATTTGATGTTTATTTCCCCTTTCCTTTCTCATTTCATTCTTGAGTAAGGAAATCTGGCAGTATTGTACTTTTTTCATACTCTATTGTACTGTTCATTTCCCCTCACTTGTAATCCAAACTCTTTTTGACCCACGAGTATTTTTCTCTGAGGTCAGTGATGGAAATATGAACAATCATAAGGACCAGTTAAATGATAAATGTTCAATGGGATGTTCAAATGCTCTTTCTGTAAATGTTAAACAAATTCAGGCCTTTTCTACAAGGGCAGTGGCTCAGAAATTCCACTGAAAATAAACGGAGAAACATTCACTGCTTAATAATATTGCATTAACCTAGGAAATTCTAGCAGTGCATGGGTAGACCTGACTCTCTTGTACTACATGATTGCCGCCTCCTGTCTCTGAGAAACGGCAAGTGAAGTTTCCTTCATGTGTATACAACCTGCTATATAAAATGAAACAGAATACCTACCCATAATGTAAATTATCTTTTTTTTTTTTAAATCGTACCCCCACAGTTGTGCTAAAAGTTCCACATAAATTTCCCAGATACTTGTTGGGTTTACCTGGAGTACTTCAAGTTTCATATATAGAAGCTTGACCTAAATTTGACAGCTGTGTGTTCTATCATTAAACATTTTTGAGAGAGTTTTCGACAAATATGGCTCTGTAGGAGTTATGGAAAAATCAACAAATTACTGAAAACATATTTTTAAGACATTGTTTCTCCTTTTTACATCCCTTTGAGATTCAATTCATGCTGCTCTCGAATGGGAAATTGAATAATGAAGTTGATGTCAGGCATGAGCATTAGCCCTGCTCAATGACCTGTCACCGGGGCTGTAGGGAGGAGGGAGCAACAAAAACAAAGTCGGAGCAGCCCTGGTTCTTTGGTTATCTTTTGCACCTTTAGAATCCCAACATCATTCTCTGCTAAGAGTTTAGACACCAGTATAACTATTAACATAAAGCTAATCCTGCTTCAGTCCTTCCTGTAGCTTATGTTCTTTTCTATTCCAAAGTTTTAGAATATGTTGCACTGTTCTAGGTCAGCTTTTTTTCGGAATTCAGGCTTCCCTGAGTACCAGTGCCTTGTTGCAATGACTGTCTTCAATGCCAGTTGTTTGTGTATCTCCGCCTATACTTACTGCTTTACTTGTACTTTTGCTTCCTTTAGATCTTATGCTGGCAGGTATTTATGCTAAATTTGATGTAAAGGTGAGAAACTTTTCCAATCCCACTGGGAGGATAAATGTTCATCTCAAATTTTCACTGTCACTTCAGTCGAGGAAACACGTAACTAGACCATCTGACTTTCACAGGGCTACCACTTCTGTAGACTCTTTCCCATAACCGTGTCACAGCCACAGTCTATTTCTGCTTTTGTGGGATGTAACCCCGCACAAGTATTTGTTTGTTACCAATTAAAGCAAACCTTTGTTCAGCTATACATTGGCAGTTTTAAGAGAAGGCTGTCAATCAGAAAAATATTAGAGACTTTTTTTTTTTCCCCTAATCTCTGGTTCTTTTCGAACAGATAGGAGGATCAGTGTTTAGATTATTTCCAGAGAGGGGACAGCCCGTTCTGCAATGACTGGAAAATGTCAAGGGGTCATCTGAGAGTGCATCCACTGTTTGAGCGTAGCTGGAATGTGGTGGGGAAGTTTTGTTGGGTTTTGGTTTTGTTTTTTTAAACTTCCCTTTCACCAAGCTTGTCACAACATGTAAAAAATTAAGGTGTTGGTTAAGAATGTTTATGAACTTTAGTACTAGAACGTTTATGAACCTTAGTACTAAACAAACTGGGACCTACTGCACTTGAGTCACAAACCGAAATACACCCAAAGCCAATAGGAAGCTTGTTTCAGTTGCAATCGCAAATGTTTACTGAAAGAAAAAAGGGAAAGAAACTTAATGAAAAAAAAAATAGCGAGAATCTGACATTTCCTTTTTCAGCCCTCATTTCTGCTTTTCTCTTGGAAAAAAATACTTCTGCATGTGGACCTTGAAGGGAAGCTTAATTTGTTTTGCTGTGGCAACCGTGGCAGAGCCAATGCATTTTAAAGGAGAATTCAATCCCTTTTGCTGTGATTGCTACAGCAAAGGAAGTCTTTTAAACAGTCATGGCTGTATAATGAAACATTAGTTCACTGACTTACCCTGCTCGTAGCCTTACCCTCTTGATTTCACATAATAGTACTTCCATTTTTATAAGCGTACACTCATGAAATGCTTTTGAAAGGGAAAAGGAGCATGTAACTTTCTTGAGCAAAGGCAACAGCAATGGTGGGACCCAGTGGTTTAGAGCCAAGGATGACTGACATAAGGACGTGAGATTTGGGGTATTCTCTTCTTGCCTGCGGAAACAGAAACTTGCTGCTATGAGCATGTGTAGTTCCACTGAATGGTATTTCATGGCATGCCTGGCTGGAGTCTGATCTGGTGCAGACAGAGAGCCTCTGGTGGTAGCAAGACCCCATAAAAGCACCTGCTCCTGAGAGTTTGGGATTTGGGCTGTGTGCATGAACTTCAACAGAGGAAATGCACAATGCCCATGGATAGCTGAGTTTGCAGAGTCTGATATTATTAACTATGTACAGGTTGCACTCTATGCAACTATGAGTTGCACCTTTCCTTTCTGATTTTGCATCTCATACAACAGCTAGCTTCACCGATGGACTTAATTGATTACTGAAATGGTGACCAGAGTATGTAAGCGAAGAGACGTTGAGTAAAGAGCTACACAGTGGAGGTTTCGGCTTGTTTTTTGAATTGGTTATTCTGCAGTGAGGGAAGTATATATATATGAAGTATTATACTTCATCCCTAGCCTCACTGGTGTAGCAAGAGTGAGAAAATAAGGTTCATAACAAAGGCTGCAGTTGTTTCCTTCCAAAGCAAAGAGAGAACAGAGGAAGGAAGGCTGTGAACTCGACTGAGGATTTTGCTGCCTACATGCTCTCAAAACTGAGGGAGCCAGTATTGTCTGTGTATGTTCAAATCCCTGAAGCAGAAAAGTAACTTCTGAGTCTTGTTCAGTAAGTAAAGGGGAGGTCTCAAAAGGTGAGAAACACCAAGTCAGCTGCAAAGGCAGAAACGGCATCTTGTGCTCAGCTTCCTGCTACACCCAGGAAATTTCCCGATCCTCCAGTATAGTAAGAGATGGTGATTAAAACTGGAAGCCTAAATCAATAAGCATGCTGCTCTCCCTTCATAAAAACCTTTGAATACATATTTATACACATACAGGCCTTGAATCTCCGTAAAGACTAAGAAGCTAGTAGTGAAGGCCATAGTATAGATACTCAGGTTGTAGAAATTTGTGTAACTCTGTTGATTTTTATACTCTAACACTGATTTCAGTAGAGATGGTTTCATACCAGCTAGGAATTTGATCACAAATCATTGTTACACAAGCCCTTACAGCGTCACTTCCATGTTTGAAGATGTGTAATAGATGACCTGTATACCTTGTTTATGAAGCATAAAAAGGGAAAAAAAAGTCTATACTAACTTACATGTTGCACAGTCCTGCTGAAAGTTATGGGAAAATAGGTCATGTACAAAACTATCTATAGAAAATTATAGTTTTCTCCCATTTTGGTTTTACTTTTTCTCTCCAGCCAGCAGTGATTTGTCTGAATGAAAGGCTATGCAGGAGATTCCAGGAACTAAATTGTATGGCCCTGTTGGAAATCATGATCAAAACTACTAGCTGTTAATAATATGACTTGTATCTCAGTGGGATGCCCCAGGAAGTGGATTAGCATTGCTCCAAACATCATCAGGGATAAACAACAGGAAAGTCACCCTAGAAGAGAGTGCCAGAGGCTTAACGTAACTCCCATAAAGAGCTTCAGGCAAGACTTGCTCTTAATAAATATCCCAATATCGCGTCTGAGGGACTCTAAATTCAGTTTGCAAGATTGCCAACACATGTCAAAGTTCTTCCCGGGACCTGGCACTGCTGTAACTTCCCTCCAAAGCAAGCAAACAGTAGTGAGCTGGAGAAAAGCTTTAAACCTGGCTTTCATTTCTTGCAAATGAAAGAAATGTGTCTTTTTGAAAGCTTTCTTCTCTTATACCAAAGGACAAAGAAGTAAAATTCTGATAGTTTCTCAGTTAGCCTGGAGATTTTCTTATTTAGAATAAGGAAATGTGCTGTTCTTTATTTAAGGAACTTCTTAAAGAAGAAGAGAAAAATTGTGCAAGGGAACTCACGCTGTGAGAAAGCACACCTATTGGACTGGGAAAAAAAATACTTCTACTTGACTATGGTCAGTTTTGGGTTCAAGGAAGCGTACACAAATGAGGCATTTCCTTGTCCTGCAGTGTTGTTTGCCTGCATATCAGGTGCATGCCTTCTTGTGGCTTCTAGACTATAATGTCAAAGTTGTATTGTCCATAAAGAAGCAGCAATGCATACTCTCTTCAGTATGGTTTTTTTTATGATGACATCATAGTTGCGGGTGGTGAAGCTGCAGGTGAATTATTTAAGGCATGTGCAAGCCAGTAAAACCTTTGCTTTAGTCATTAACACCATATATTTTGTATATCCAGCACAGGAACACAGTATTAGGAACCACTTAAAAATACTGAAATGTTTTGTGACTATTTTGCGTATCTTTCCATCTTAACTGAGGCATCCTAGCTACTCAGTCTCCAACAAGACAAGGATTGGGGAAAGCGTGGAAAAATTTTCAAGCCACTTTCAATCACTGCTTTGAAGTCTCAGTCTTGAGACATTCAAGGGTTAACGGCAGGTGCTCTGCATTCGGTTAGGAAGTGCCAACATTCCCAAGGTTTGGTAGCATTTAGATGCGTATAAATGGAAGCAATTACTGCAGAGTAATAATTAATTGTGCTCCAGAGTGAATTGCATAAAGGTTGGTTGAAATTTGATGAAAGGCTTTTGAAGTAATCTCTGATCTCTTTGCTGATCATCCCCAGCCCTACCTGTCAGCATGGAATGGCAAGCCATCCCCTTGACAGAAATCCTGTGAAAGGACATCTGTGCTATGTGACAATGTCATATGGAAGGATTACTGGTTTAATAGAGTTGAGTTTTGTTCTTGCCGAAGCAGATGCATCTGTCAGTCAGGCTAAAAAAAGGAACCATGTTTTATGGCAATAATTTTCCCTTTGAAATTTCCACGCAAATACAGAAATGAAAGAAAAATCTATAAACAATTTCTGCCGAATGTATGGTTCATGTAACTGTTGAAAAACAAGCAGTAATTATACTGAGAGTATCACACAGATATTAGCCACGTATGACAGGGAGAGGTTGATACAACAGATATAACCTTACTCCTGGACAGCTTCTGAGCACTACTTGAAAACAGCATTTAAAAGATCCCTTTCCAACAAGGCATCGCCCCAGTTTTTTCCAAGCTTTTTTTTTTCTCCTTTGCTTTTCCTATTTCACTTCCCTGTCTTCCAAACCAATTCTCTGTTTGGGTCCTTCCTCTTTTTTATGTTTATATATTTGTATATGTATCTGTATCTCCCTTTATATATATATATCTGTGTGTGTGTGTATGGACAACAATTTTTTTTTTTTCAACAAACTAAAGTAAAAATAAAAACTAAATACTCTTACTACTAAGTAATTGTGTGACCTCAGAATTTGTCTATGCTAAATATTTCACTTCAATGGTTACAATATCTGCATGTCCACAGGGAGGAATGTAATGATTGTCCCTTGCATATGAAGTCCTTGTGTGTGGCAAAGGCTGGTTCGTAGCCAGATCTTTTGTTCACTAAACATATCAAAGACGATAATATCAAGGATCTGGATCCTTAGAAACATTCATATAAACACAGGGATAGTGGAAAACAGATGCCTCAGCATCTACTGCAGCTGAGAATTTTTCTCTTTCTTTTTTTTGGATGAAAAAGAAAGTTTCCATGGTTTTAAGATAGTCATTTTTTTCAGTGAAGTATATCAAAGTTTGCCTCCAATAATCTGAAGCTGTTATTTATATCTGCCAAGGAGAGCTATAAATTCAGCCTTGACATGGTTTCAATAGTGTGAACCTCCAGATCTGCTCTAATCCCAAGATTAGATACTGAAGTGCTGCTTCAATTGTGCAGTATTATCACGTACTATCACTTGGCCCTGTTTCAAACTCTGTAGCTTTATTGACAATACTTTCAAAGCTGTTGCTAAGTTGTGAGCACTCTGCTTTATCTACTGCTGCTTTTACAACTCCAGCTAGGTATACTTTCTCGCAGGAAGCACTATGCTAATAATAATCACTAGACAAAACGATGATCTGTGTTTAACCTTTTTTCATACAAGAGTCTTTGTTCTACTCATCGGCTTTTTTGCATCCTTGACAATGGAAACTGTTTTTTCCTTACACCCTCTTGTCAATGTCACTTCTACCTGCACAATTCTTCAAAGCAATTCTCAGAAGTTGTATATTTTTATCATAGGACTGGCTGGTTTAAGTTTAACTTATGCTGTTGGGTGGTTGTTCTTCCTTTCACAAATGTCATGACTCATTACTACCTCCAGTCATAGGATTTTTCCACAAAGTTTAATTGAACAGGTCTATTTCAATTCCTATGAGGTGTGTAAGGATTACGTACAAAATACATATGAATAAAAGAGCAGATACATCTGTTAACCAGGGCAGAGCAGAAAGCGGACTCAAATTCTTTGTGCGTGCCTGTCACAAGTGGAGCAACAAGAAGGGGACAAGGTGATAAATTCCTGTGCCACCTATAGAGAAGAAAAGTGCAATTGGTTGAATCCCCTGGGACACAAAGGGCCTAAACTAGATTTTTAGAACCTGCCTGAGACTCTGTAAGGAAGCAACTGCTCATCCTAATGCCTGGTGTGAATGGCTTCCAAAACAAACTTTCTGACAGAGCTGTGTCTATTTTAGAAAAGTCTGTTAGCTGTTTTGCTGCCAATATGCTGAATAGGTTACAGAGAAGACCACTGGTGCCTGCTGTGGGGGATATGACACAGATGATCACTTCAGAACAGAGATGTTGCTGTATAGCTGCTCCTTTGAAGGTTTGATGGGAGCTCCATTTCTCTGTCACACATCTAAATGGTTAACCTAGAGGAGGTCAGCAGTCACCTCTGCTTCTGTTTACTCTCCTACTTTTTTCCTTTCTTCTATACCTGGCCTACTAGACTTCAGGGTAAGGACCGCTGCCCCTATGTTTCATTTATACAGACTGTAACACAACTGAAACCCTGTTCTACACACATACTCTGAATAAACAGCAGGAAAATAGAAATGAATACTGGGAGACATTGAACCATCACTGCTGTTATACCTCATCAGTAGGATGGGATAGTGCCCTCAGATGACAACAACAATGTAACTGAAATTAAGAGTACTGATGCTGCATTTTCCCCTGTCGAATAATAGAATCATTTAAAGAGGGAAAGACGTCTAAGATCATCAAGTCCAACCATCAACCCAGCACTACCATGATCACTAGACCATGTCGTGAAGTGCCATGTCTACACATTTTTTTAACACCTCCAGGGATGGTGACTGCACCACTTCCATGGGCAGCTTGTTCCAGTGCTTGACCACTCTCAGTAAAGAAATTTTTCCTAATATCCAATCTAAACCTCCCCTCGTGCAACTTTAGCCCGTTTCCTCTTGTCCTAATGCTTTAGCTTGTTGTCTCCCACAGCTTAGAAAAGTAGATACTGGTTCAGAAAAACATGACGTCTACACCTGCACCTCTGTCATGTTTTTAAAGGCCAGGAGTCTTAAAACACACATTCTTAACTAGCATTGTCATGCTTCTGCTCCACTCAGGACCAGTTTGCGTAATGTGATTTTCTTTTCTTGGAAGCTTTTGTTACAAGTAAAATGGTTAGGAACTCAAGTTTTAAAATGGCGTTATGGCTTCACTCTAGGTTAGTGCTCTTTGACATACAGAGTATTGTTTTATGAGGCTTCAAGTAAGTGGCTTTTCTCCATAGACATAATAGCTGGAAGTATTTCTTTTTAATAAAAGCTGAAACACTCAATAGCTACTGAGAAGTTTGCTATGTTCCCAAATTTGTTGTCTGTACTCTCCAACCTATTGGGAATATTGCCAACAAGCGCAACCTCATATGATACACACTGGATTGGTTGGTATACTCAAGACAAAAGCAGTTTTACTTATCTGATTTCTCTTCTCTTGTGAATAATTGAATTTCTCATATATCTTGCTGAATCTTTCTGTATCCTTGAGTTTACAATCTTATTGCTATGCTACTGCACCACAAAAAATTTAGTGCGCTATCCTATAGAAGCTTCTCAGAGCAATAGACTCTCTGTAGACAGTCTGTTCTTTACTTCCTATAGAGTTTGCAATGAAACCAAGTAACACAAAAAAAGATGTAAAATTGAGTGGCTTATCAGTGAAAAGTATTCATTTGCATTTTCAGTTTATAGAATATAAATTCTGTGAACAGTTGTTTATACCTTTACACCCAAATATATGTAGAAAAGTCTCAAACT
>JAVSBS010005217.1:0-11627 GCA_033124195.1 Coracias cyanogaster
ACCACTGAGGGGATAGGGCAAATAAGAACTTAATTGGGTCAAAATATGACCTGTATGTAGATGGTGTGTTGTGGGTGCAATTGTGTGTGTGTGTGTGTCGTGTATATCTACCCCTTTTCTGGCGTGTGGCGATGATCTGGGTGGGGTCTGGTGATGACGATGGGATCTGGCTTGGCTCAGCTCCAGTCGCGGCAGCTCGTGCTGGTGGACGACGACGGGACCCAGCTTAGAGCGGCAGCAGTTGCACTGGCTGGCAGCAATAGGACCCGGCTGAGAGTGGCAGCAATAGTGGCAATCGTGCTGGCTGGCAGCGATAGGACCCGGCTTAGAGCAGCTCTAGTTGGGGCAGCGGTGCTGGCTCACCTCCAACTTCCTCGCCGCGGTCTCTCTGGTGCGGCAGTGGCTCGCGACTTCTTCAACTTGCAGCCTTAAAATGGCTTAGGGCCGTTACACGCCCAGAGCCCTTTTCACGGCGGCAGGGGTGGCACGTGCCTGGCCGGGACGCGCATGTACTCGGGAGAAGGAGTCCAGCGAGAGCTGTACAGCACGAGTACGAGAGAGAGAGAGAGACACAGAGACAGAGAGACGGAGACACCAGATACGACCACAGTGACGGGGTGGCCGCGGCGAGTCTCTGGGCTATGGTCCCAGTAGTGCTCTCTCTCAATGTGGTGGGGAGGGAAAAGAGAAAGTCTTCTGTTTTCCCTCAGATTTTTATATCTTGCCGCGTCCCCCACAACTTCCGACTTCTGGCTTCCGGAGGACTTCCCAATGATTCATAGGAGTTGTAGTTCCTTTTAGCTGACTTAGAAAGACATTTCAAAATAGTGGGTCGGTTTCCCACAACCATCTTCCAGAATTCTGCTGAACTCTAACAGACTTAGTAACTTGTATTTGTTTCATATTGCTTCTGCATGAGCAATGGCTTTATGACACACAATTATTTATTAGGAAATAGTCACAGAATCAATATGTAGCAAAGATACGTAGCAGTGAACACAAAGAAACAACTAGAGTTTATATCCAACACCTAAATGTGCCAGAAAATAGGTCTAAAGGAACCCATCACCCGACATATACATGATTTTCAGGATGATATAGTAAAGTATAAACCTGGTTTTAGTATTTATTAGTTTGGCATATACATTTCCTTCGTGACTTTGAGAGTGTGTTGGCACATCAAAAGCAAGCTGTTATTCCCTCATCATATGCCTTTTTATGATTTTCAAATATTTACTGTTGGCTTTTCTTCTTTTCTTTTTCTATTTTACTATTGTGGTGTTTCATCTCCTTCCAGATATTGACTGCTGGTGAAGTTTCACAGTAGTTTCTTGATGAGGGGGAGATATGATGGGAGCTTTTCTTCTTTCCACAAGGAAATTCTCTGAATTTTTCCCACTTCTGCCCAGTAAATTGGGAAACTGTCAGTCAGTTCCAGCTAAACTAGATAGTTCTTCAGGGAAGGAAGGCAGGGAGTATTAGATGTAACAGAGGAATCAGATTTTGTCTGTTATCTGCAGACCACATGCCCGATTTACACAAGGGGCTGAATCTGGCCTGGTGCTGTATTGTGTCTGACGTATATCATAACAGAGATTCTCTGACTAAAAAAGCTTATAATTTTAGGGTGAGAGTTTCACTGTACGACACATACAAAGCACCCACAGTCTGCATAAATATGCCTTTAGGTCAGTGTTCTCTCAGAGATGGTACAAGATATTACACAAGGAGAATATACCACCCCAGTCATAGACTTCCTTCAATCCCAAGCATCACAGTTGGGGGAATAGGGATGCACACTCTTGTTGCCCGTGAAGTTGTCTGATTGTTTTTTGAACCTAATTATGTTGTCTGCCTCCATGGAGATTGCTTTCTTCCTTGTTTTGTTACCATGAAGAAGTATATCACCTCTTACCAAGCCACATATACCAGGGAGCACAGAACCATAGCAAGTTTGTGTTGGAAGACCTTTAAAGGTCACCCAGCCCAACCTCATCTCTCACTGCTTTCACTAGATCAAGTTGATTATTGAATACTTTCAGGGAGGGGAGTATCCACAATTTCTCTGGGCAATCTGTTCCTGTGTCTCACCACCCTCATCATAAAAAAATTACTTCCTTATATCTAGTCTAAACCAATCCTCTTTCATTTTAAAACCATTGCTCCTTGTCCTGCCATTTAAGATCTTGGTAAAAAGTCTGTCTCCATATTTCTTACAGGTCCCCTTTAAGTACCAAAAAGCCACAATAAGATGTCCCCAGAGCCTTCTTTTCTCTGGGCTGAACAACCCCAATTCTCTCAGCCTGTCCTCACATAAGAGGGGTGCCAGCCCTCTCCTGTGAAGAGGGCAAAAGAGAAGCAGGCCTTTAAAAGAATAGATGGATGGGACAGTGTTTGGGACAGGGTCAGTTAATTGGCTTGTCCAAAAGTAAGAAGTCAAGAAGTGAGAATCTAAGTGTACTCATTTCCAACTTTGGGAAGAAAGGACCAATGTCACTTTGTCTGTCTATTTTTTTTTTTTTTTGCATCACACTATCCTGAGTTTTATTGCATTGAGTCATTTTGAGAGATGAACTTACTTTTGGTTCTTTTTTCATTAGTCAAATTGTTTTTTTTTTTTTTGTTTTGTTTGATTGGTTTTTGTTTGTTTTATCTTCTAATTTCATAGAATCATAGAATGTATTGGGTTGGAAGGGACGTCTAAAGGTCGTCTAGTCCAACTCCCCTACAATAAGCAGGGACATCTCTAACTAGGTCAGGTTGCTTAGAGCCCCATCAAACCTGAATTTGTACTTAAATGTACTAGTGTACTTAAATATACTAAAGTATTTAAATGTACTTACTTGTACTTAAATCTCTTATTCTCTTGACCAGGAGATTTTTAACAGCGTATAGATCAATTCTGTGCCACTTGCACAGAAGGAAGATCCTCTTAAAATATATTTCTTAAAATGTTTTCCATGTGGGGGCAGGAAATCCGCTATAAATGAACATTTTACCATTGCTCAAAACTAGAGACTGTTGGAATGGTTTGACTGAAGCTAAGTATCTAAAAAGAGCTCACTTCTCCCTACCAATTAACAGGTCTGATAACTTTGTTTAAAGTAAATTATTTTAGAAGTATGAAGAAGGCTCTGTTTATTTTATTTTTTTATAGCTCAAATGTAGAACCTCTTAAGGAGTAAATTATCTGTTTTCCAAAAAAAAAAAAAATTATTTTCATCTTTGTAATTATTTTTTTCCCATTCTCTGCAAGCAACTATAACTGTTTAATCAAAAGAGTGACATTTCCTCATGTTGATTTGCTTTTATACTTCCCATATTCCAAGCAAGAAATTGGCATTTTGACATACTGGTCAATAAGGTGCTGTGTGACCATTCAAGGGATCCAGGAGGGGAAATTTTCACAAGTCTGACTAGTGTTTGATGCTGAATTTCCTCTTTTCTAAAGTAAGTATACCTGTTTTTCATCAAGACTTGAAGTTTGAATTACAAACTCTCTTACAGAGTCTTGCAGCAGCAGAAACAAGTGTTGAAATTCATGACAAGGAAGCAACACCCAGTTTTTAAATGGGGTGCTTCCCAGCTACTGGGTCTCCTGGGATCAAGGTATAGGGAAAAAAGTTAAGTGCTCCAACAGCCCGTCCAGTGGGAATGACTAGAGTAGGACACCAAGGCAGACCACTGAATTCACCTGCCATGCTCTCTAAATGTATCCTGAGTATACTTATCTTCACTCTTTGTATACATGTGTGTTTTATGAGCTGTAACCAATATAGTGCTTTTCCACAGCACATACAGAGAATGCCATAATCTCCAAGTAAAGGGATTTTTTTTTTCCATTTAAAAATAATACCTTCTGAAACAAACATGGATTTTTTAAATTTTTATTATTTTATTGCAGAATGGTAATGGTTTTCATTTTTTCTGTGTATTAACTAGGTATTCATAAGCCTCACTCCTAATTGAAGCTCAAACATACCAAGGAATTCATAGGCTGAATCTAAGCAATCTTCCTTGAAAGACACAGTCCTCCAAGTCAGTACTTCTCTCCTCAATGCTTTTTGCTGAATTACACCATGTAGCAGAAGCTGCAGCCTGGTCTGGCCAGAAGACTCTTGTGGAGGGTGTGGAGGTCAACTGGAGGGGAACCGGTACAAACCTGAGATAGTTTTTCTGGTTTTTTACATAGTTCCAGCAAAAATTTCTGTGCTTCCTCAAAAGTAGCAGATTCTTTCGGTTGAATCCTTTTAACAGAGTTTCTACCAGTTTAAGCCATTAAAACTTATGCTGACATTCTGTTATTTTCAATTAAGTCTCATATTCCTAGAAGTATGCTAATCTACCTGAGCATAAGAATATGGTGGATGGGACAGTTTGGTGAGCACATGGCTGAATACTAGAGGAAGGCTAGACAATGAAAAGCCATCTGAAAGGGTGATTACATTTTTCTCCCCAGTAATGCTGCCTGACAGAAAGAAAACAAATTCCTACCTTTCTTTATCTCCAACTATTTGTACTTTATCCAAAACTGACTGGGAAACTACAAATGAAACGATGTCCTTTACCTCACTAGGGAGTAAACAGCATCTTCATCTACACGGTTCAATACGTCTTGTGTCTTTGGTAATTGCCAGTGAACTTGTGAATTAGGACACAATTTTCCACAAGATGTGATGAACTGCAAATCACTTGAGCCAAGCAAATTATCAATTTTCATTTTACTGGTAATTTGCTTTGTTAGGGGTTTACATTAAGTGCTTCAAGAAATGTCAATTTGTGTAGCGTTCTCCTTTCTGAGTTTAATTTTCTTGACATTGAATAATTTACTTTCTCACACTTGTCTGTGTAGTACTCCAACATGTTTAAAAGCTACAGCTTTTACTTCTTATTGTTCACTTTAAGACAATTTAATTAGCTGACCTTTCTACTTTCCTTTAAGATGACAAAATTAAGTCTTGTAATTATTTAGGTTTTTCAAATATTTTCACAACCACTTATTGATTCCAATTAAAGTTATTCTTCTGACTAGTTTTAATTTATATTGAATTTACCTCTATCTTCAAATTGTTTTGTTTATACATTTATCTACAAAGGACTAACTTCTTCCTCTGTGGGAGGCACCTTCTTTTGAGTAAGTTGTCAGTAGAAAACTGTCTTCCTGACTTTAATGTGTTGGAACTGCACTATGGGGAAAAAAATAAGTGATTTCTTCTTGAACTGAAGATCTCTGGGAAAATCTCAGCTCCTTTAATTGAATTTTGGCTTCATGCATCATTCCAAGGGATTTTTCTCAGTTTTACTAGTTGCTTTACAATAGCAACTGATAGTTTCAGCAAATTGAGGGCTTCATGTTAAAAATTTTGGAAACAGTGTAAACTATGCCCTTGGACCAATGCCTATGATGTTAAAGGACATAGTCATGATATAACGGATGCATCTAATGTTGATCATGATATATCTGTATGATAAGATACTCTTTAAGATAAGTAGTGGCTGACACTCAAGTGTCTTGAGTGCTTCATAATATCATCTGTAACTTACCAAACACCTTCAATGGTATTTTCAGTGATATTGAAAGTTCCAACTACAAGTGTTATATATTTAGTTGCCTAAAAGACTTTATTCTGGACAAACCATCATACAATGATTCAGGCAATTTGTATCAAAATATGAACTGAAACTCAGCCAAAACTTCAAACTACTGAAATTATCTGTAGAGTTTCCTGTATTCTACTCAAATACCTTTTAAAAACCTTGTTGGCTAAAATTCAGTAGATAGAAGATTTTTTCTTTCTCAAATGGTGTTTTTAAATCCCATAATAAACAAAATAACTCACCAGGAATGATTGGCATTTTAGTGAGTGCCAATGGAAAAGTCAGCTTTGCATTTGGGATTCTTTTCTCCAGTGAGAAAACTGCAATGAATTTTGTTTAAAAAGAACAACCAAGCAACATTTGGTCAAATTATGAACATGTAAAAGTCTCAAAAATAAGTAACTGTTTAAGGTGGGGAAAATCTAGTATTTTCTGGAGCTTAGAATGATGGATATTTTATCCTTATTTGTACCTCTGAGATCTTAGTAAATTCTCAGCCTTCATAGTTAAGATGGCCAGATCATGTATTAATTTATCCCAACAATAAAAAACATTATTCATCACACAATAAAGGATAAGAGTGTTGTGGTGGATGTTAAGGAACATGCTAAATCAGGGAGTTTATCTGTAAGCTGGTGGAAAAGAATGTGTGTTTGAATGAGAAGCATTGAAAAGGTGTATTTGATAAGAGACTGCTGCCCCAACTTAATTAAAATCAAGTACACAAGTCCAACAGAAGATGAGCCAAAACTGACCAGTTAGTTAGAATGAAAATTTTTAAGAGGTGAAATATTTTCTTAGCCTTACTGAATATGTCTGGCTCAGATTCCCCGGACACCAGATACTCTATCAGGGCACGTTGGAGTCCAGGGTAAATGACAGTGCCATGGCGATAATATTATAAGGACAGGGGTTCCTGCTGCTTCTAACAAAGATTCTCAGCTTCCTGCAATGCTTACACTCATTCATGCTTGAAAGAGTAAAGTGGAAGCTAAATACCTTCTAGTTGAGACTTCAGTTGCAAGGACATGAGGGTTGGATGGCTGAGGGTAAAATGGTGCTTTAGCATTGAGGTGATCCTGCAGTAACTTTCAAAGAATGCTTAGGAGATGCCTCAGGGAGACAGGGAGTGAAAAAATAAATTGAAGGAAAATAAAACACATAAAAAGCTTTACAGTGGGAACAGTTTTGAGGTGCCGAGTGTGAGATGTGTAGAATTATTACTGATGTCAATATTTTCTTGGCTTGTCTGTGATATTGGTTGCAATAGAAATAATTAATAAGGTTGTGTTCATCTGGAAAAATATTCTAGGTGATGTATCAGAGATGATCCTCCTTGGAAAGGCTGGGGAGCAAAAACACTCATCTGTAGTGTCAGAAAAAAATTGCCTTCCATGTTAAAACATTTGTCCACTAAAGAGTAGGGTTAGGAGATAGTACTTTGCAGTGGCTTGCACGTGAAGTACGGATGGTTTTACATTGTACCATTGTACAGTAATGTAGGTAGAAACTTTGACTAAGAAGTTATGTATTTTAATGTTAATTTTGATGCTATAACTACTAATACAGAAACAGGAATACTCATTGTAATAGAAATTCAATATTAGCGCACACTTTGGTTATGTCATTGTATTTAAGACATAGATAAAAATAAAAAACTCTTTAGTACTTTAATACTCTTTCAATATTTATGTACGACTTTTGCCTTGTGGCAAAAATCCTCTTCTTGATGGGGACAGGACAACAGGTTGCCTGTATACAGTATACAGAAAAGATCCATCTTGTGTGGTTTTTTCTTGACATTGTAGAAATGGATCCTTGGAAAACAGCAGGCAAAGACTATTGACAGTCAAATTTGAGAGATACTATATTTCAATTCCCCTTTGAACAGTTGTTTTAAGTAGCCAAAAGCAGGACTGATGCAATTGCAAAGGTACGTGCCTTACAGGTACGTGCACCTACATTATGATGGAAGCGAGGTTGATTAAGGCCTTACCTAGCTTAATTTGACAGGTTCAATCCTGTTATATTGATAGAGAATTTACTCCTCCTCTTCCTAGGTGCCTTTAAGTGTGGGAGAAGCATTTCTGTCCTGCCCATATGAAACTGAGGCACAGAAATGCTGACGGACTTGCCCAAGGTCTTACTACGAAGGAATACAGAGGATAGGAAAATAATTAAACCACCTCAGCTTTCTGAACTCTTCTTTAAAAACCAAACTTGTTTGTAAAAATGTGAACATTTTTAAGGACCCTTACAAAAATAATATAGGCTTTGCCTCGTGACAACATATCCTTTCCATGCTTTTTTTTTTGTCTTATCCTGTCTAGGTTATGTTACCATAGACATTCTTTACTATACAGATTTAGAAGCTTTGTTTTTAGATGCTTTCTTTTGAATACTTCTTTGCAGCAACAAGATTCCCATTCTTGCAGGAGTTTTTTTAAAGTGTGATAAGTTGCTTTTAGAATGTATTGGTTTTCAAAGCTTTATGTTACCTCTGCATAATTTTATCCAAAATCTCCAGCCTATGTTAATCCAACAGACAAAACTTAAAAAAATACCTAGTTAAACTATTGATAAACAACAAAGGATATTTTTCTTTCCTACTTCACCTCTTCTTCAAACAAAAAAAAGTTGCTTTTTACAAAAAATATTTCACAGGAGGGGTGGGCCTTTTGACAAGTAAATACTGTCCATATGGTTGTTAGAGAAATTATCTTAAAAGTGGAGACAAGAATGAACTCCTTGTCAAACAAGACAATTATACAAAAACCTCTGAATCAGTCAACTGCATAATGATTGTAAAGTGAAACAGCTTAACACTGTTAGGCAAATGTCTTATTGACCACAGCCACAGCTGCTGTTGCTATTGCTGATGCTCAGGGAGGCTGGAGTCACTGGAGCTTCCCTCAGTGTTTGAGGCATCCTGATGTTCTGATTCTCCTAGTCCTTACGTATATTGAAGGAGTGTGTCCTTGCTTACGTAGGGTAAAGGGGTGTTACAAGACATCTCTACTTGACATAGCTCCAGCTTGAAGCACCTGTAGCAAATAAAGCAGATGTGTCAAATACTTACTAGTGGATTGAATTGTTTTAATGCCCCTGAATAAGTTTTCGGATCAAGTCTGACTGATTTAGGAGAGTCTGCAACTTAAGTCCTGAAGTTTATTGTACAAAGCATTTCCTGGATTGCCATGTAATTCTGAAAACAGATCAGAGGACTAAGGTATGATTGAGTAAGTAATCTGAATCTTCTGCCTTATCTGTCACACCCTTGATCCCCTTCAAAAGAAGAAAATATCAATTAAGGTAATCTAAACCATAACTGCTTGGAAGATGTTTTCTGAGCAGGGCTAAGAAACTAGAATAAAATAACAGGTACATTGATGTGTTCATTACCCAACTGTTCAGATGAAAACCTGTGTAAACTCCTCACACAGTGAATGAGCCACAGTTCAAATGCAGTAGAAAATAGTACCATAAATTTTTCACGGTGGAGCTACAAAACAGTTTCAAGTCCTAAAACAACATTCTATACTGGTCAAATATAGAAGCACCTTCTCACAATTGTTGTCCACTTCTAATGTGAGTTTGCCAGCTCTTTTCTGCCAGGGTAATCTCTTCAAGTTGATATTGTTTCATGGGGCATTTGCAGCTGAAAGTATGCTATTGTAGGGAATGACAGTACTTAATGCAATAAGCTGTACTCAAGAGGTTAATATTTTAACCTTTCATGTCAGGGTATACTAACAGTTTTGTTGAAAGTGAGGTGAATGTGACCATCAGGTCTCTCCTCAATGAAGTCTTAGATTTTTCTGAAAACAGCAGATTATGCACTTAACAGCATCCATCATGACCATTACTGGATAGTGTAGTATATAAATAATCAGATTAAAGAAAATTGAAATACCCTTCCATTTAAGACTGCTAGAAAGTTGCTTCTGGCCAGAGGATTCAGAGAGATACCCCACTATTGCCTCTGAAGCTGCTGCTTAGAGTAGTTTGCTATTTATGTATTAAAAAAACCAAGAAACAATGAAACTTGTTTAGGAAGGTTCAATTTATTGCTGTTATCTTTAATACAAATACTGTGGTAAGTATATATACATCCAATAATTCATGCTGTCAGTGTGTATGAACTTCCATTGTGTCCATTTCCACTGACAAATGGTGACCAACTTCTTCAGGAAGAGAAAGGGAGATATACACCACTGCTCAACAAAGGGAGAAGGCTTGAAAACAGTTTATGCTCTTGATTGCTATGGGTCATAATTTGTTCTGTCAGAAAGTCATCGTGCCAGTCGTGGGAAAAGATGAACAATCTTAAAACTGATTGTAAATTGCATCTGACTGATTGGCAAAGTAATCAGCTGAAGCTAAAATAATTAACACTGGGCATGCAGAGCACCTTCTCCTGCTATGAGGTCATGCAGCTGCAGCAAGTTCAACAAAATGGCAGATCTTTCAGTGCACAAAAGAGCACAGACTTGACAGTTCAACCCCCTGCAAACACTTCGCTTAAGTATCATTGGGTGTTTTGCTTCAACCGTTACTTGCTTCTGGCTAGTATCCATTCACTCAGAACCTCTTCAAATGCCTGCTTGTGCGCTTTATACAGCAATTTTATTTTATTGGACATTCATTACCGTGCCCAGTTTCTGTGTAAAATTGCTATGTACTTATTAGGAGAGATGTTGGCACTTGAATTACACTTTTTTTCTTAAGAGGTTTCCCCGCTTTTTCACTTGCCCATTGAATGACCATTAATATGTGGATGAAAAGCATGGGCTCCTGGGAAGTGATTAGAAAAGAGGTCTTTGCCAGACTAATGATTTTATTGTGTTTATTTTCATTTCATGCACATAACTGCTTAAATATGAATAAAGTCAACAAAAGAATCATATTGGTATGTTAAGGTCTGTGCACCTGGATAAAAATATGTAGTGTCTACCTTATACAAAATATATATTTTTGACACACATTTAAGCCTTTTGTGTGGAGGGACTTTGTGGATACTGTGAATCTTTCGATATAGGAACTGAGTTAAAATTCGTTGAGGTTTGATGTGTAGAGTTGCAGAAATGTTAGTTGTGACAACTAATGTGAAAATAGTCCCTCCTCCTCTGACTGGAAAATAACTCAAATGATTAATCCCTTAAAAATAGGGTACTGGAACACACACATACTTTTCCTGAATATTAGATATTTTTAAAGTTTTCTTCATGGCTGTGTAGTTTTGATGTTGGTGCAATTATTTAAGTAGGATGCTGACAAAAAGCACAAGAAAGAAAACATGGGCAGTGCTAAAGGTGTCTACAACTGAGCTACTCAGACCATGGTGCAGAACTGCACACTCTACCCACACTACTCAGGACTAGGTCCTTGTGGAGCACAAAGTGTGTACTCATACCGTTAAGCACCTGGTCTGGATATTCTCCAGGTCGCAGTAAGTGTACTTGGATGGCATATTTTGGTACTTTCTCAGCTCAAAATGTACTCCAAAAGGGTTAAGTCTTCTGCCACAACTTGCCAGAAGTGCCAGGCTTGACAAAATCCAAATGCGTATAATGTATGCTTTGGATTGTGGCAGCAGACAAATGGGATTCTTGAGAGGAAAAAACACCATGGATCACTCCTTAGGAGCACAGGATGGCAAGAAGATCATCTGAAACGTTTCTCATTACTTTATCCTCAGAGGGAACTGGTTGGTTCCTTCAAATGCTAAGCCTGAGAACTAATCAATATGCAGAGAGTGATGTCCAAGTTCTTAGATGCCCAAGCTTTGCTTTCTTTAAAACAGTAAGAGCAAATCACAGAATCATTATGGTTGGAAAGGACCTCCAGGGTCATCAAGTCCAGCCTTTGTCCTAGCACCTCTGTAAACGCTACACCATATCCTCAAGCACCACATCTATTTGTTCTTTAAACACCTCCAGGGATGGTGACTCTACCACCTCCCTGGGCAGCCTGTTCCAGTGCCTAACTACCCTCTCAGTGAAGAATTTCTTCCTAATATCTAATCTAAA
>JAVSBS010005217.1:15688-42197 GCA_033124195.1 Coracias cyanogaster
GAAAAAATGTAAATTCTTATGAAGTAAGTTTAAGGTCCCTAGTTAGTTCTAGGCTACATATGAAAGATGATAGGAAGACACCCATGACCATTTCTAAGGTTTACCTAGATTTGCTGACAGTATGATGTTGATATAAAAGTTATTTATACTTTGTTTATATCTCTTTAGTTGTATATTTTGTGATTCATAATGGATGATTAATAATAGGCTTTAGAACTCTTCTATCAGGACTTGTTAAGAGAGAATTCAGAGCTTAGAAAAAACAGTGTATAATACATATACTATAAATACCGGGTGTACAGCAAGTGAATCAAGACAGCTTGCAGAATAGATGAGAAATTGAACAAAAAATACAATGACATGGAAGGACGTCTGGAAGGGGAGGCATGGGGAACTATTGTGTGTAGGGTCACATAGCAGGACATGAGTGAAGAGTGAACCCAGGTTGTCAGGCTATCTGATCCCTTGCCCAGAACACCAAATTACACTGTATTCAGTGTAATATGAATATGAAGTCAACAAAGTAGTGATCAGATATTCCAATCCTGTGTCAAATTACTGGGAGATAAATTCCCATCAACGAAACCTGTGCATTTCACCCTTTCAAAACAAATTTGGCTCATAAGATTGCAATTAAAAGAGAACTTTTTTCAAATATTTTGTGTCAAAACATAATGATTTTAAATAATAGCCAGGACATTTTCCTAAGAGATGTCATTCATTTGTATGTATATAGATGTGGTTTTGATTAGAGCTATTGAGAGCATTCCATCTTCTGTGCAAGCTTTCTGTTTTTGAAAGATTAATTACTGATTAAAAAGTGCAATTTGGAAGTTGCCATTATAAAGCAGTATTATCTCCAGCACAAGGTGCTAGGCAGCTGTGTAGGGTGATCATTTTCTAGGAACTAATGCTGGAAAAAAATACCATTTTAGTGTAGTGCTACTCTCTTGTGGCTCAGTGTATTTTTTATGCCACTCTATGAGGATTTACTTGCCTTTATGGCTCTGTTGTTCAGGGCTACCCACTTAGTTTACCAGCTTTTGTCTGAAGGAGCTGAATTCAAAGTCATCTTTCTGAGGAGTAATTGTGTCTCCTTTCTGCAGCCCTTTTTATTCTGGGAAGAAGTCAACATTGGAAAGAGCAGATTCCCAGATACTGAGAAAATTTTACCCATCCCATGGTGGAGAAAATGTTGGCTTCATATAGGATCATTTTACAACTGAATAGTAATGAGCACACAATCATCTGATGTGGAAGGGACTGGAGGACACGGTTACCTCTTGCTCCTAAAATAATTAATCTGGCAAAGATGCAGTGGTCAGCCTTACAAGTCTGGCTTCAGTGTTACAATACTGAAGGATCTTGACATTGTCATTGGCCTCTCACTTTAAGGCTCTCATAACATAGATAATAAACGTTGAGGATAAAAAACCAAAATATTTTCCCGCTAGAAATGATGCTTACAGTAAAACTATTCTAATTAACTATTGTCATTGCTTTTATGGAATTATAGGATGGTTAAGGTTAGAAGGGAACTCTGGACATCACCTTTCTAATCCACCCCACCCCCCTGCCCCCAAGCAGGACCACCTAATGTTCGTTGTCCAAGACCATGTCCAGGTAGTTTTTTAATACCTTCAATGAGGTATTGCAACCTCCCTGGGCAACCTAAGTGATTAACATGAGCATAATGTAGTGCTGACCAAAGCTGCTATATAGAGGATGTAATGGATGTTAACATGCTTGTGCTTTCTGTGACACTTCAGTGAGCTCTTTTTGGACCAGGAAGGATTAAAAATATGACCTCTTAATAAAACCCTCATAAACTGTGCTTCAGCCACTCTGATGTGTCCCTTGAGGTTTCCTTACTGACCCCACACCCACATGCTGAAGTAGAGAGCTAATTCTCTCTGCACTTATGAAAGAGAGTTTCAAATCTTTCCCCACGGCAAGGCTGCTTGGAGGAATAGGGCCCAAAGCCATCATTTCAGGTTACTCAAGGACAAGAGCACTGTGAAAGCTTGCCAGCTGATTAACTCTACAGGAATGATGTTCACTGGACTTCTATAGTGTTAAAGCCAGGATGGCATACAATCCTGCAAATTTAGTAAGTGCTTCTGCCTCACTTTCTAAAGGTCCTACTAATCCTTAGGGATCTAGACTGCTCTATTGTTTTTGGCCAGGCCGTGGCAGCATTACAGTTTTCTAACAAGTGCATAGCTCATGAATGGCAATGTTTATCCCTAAAATGGCCAATCTTCTGCTTTGTTTCTCCTGGATCCTTTCTGACTCAAATTTCTGTTGAGAAAGAAGAATTGCAGAAACAGAAGTATATGGGAAAAACCACATCATTAAGCGAATTCGTATGCAAAATGAAATTATTGGAACTGTTGGACTGTGAAAATATCAGCAACAACAGGAAAAATAGTAAAGTTTATCAAGACTGTGCTCAGCAAACCCACGTTAGATTTCTGTGCAGCATATCTGAGGTGCACATGCAGCACAGGAGTTGCTTTTTTCTGAACAACACCAGAAGACAAGTCAGAAGCTGACTGCAGTGGCCTGGAGGTCAGATCAGGACAGAGGTACCATCAGCTAGCTGAGCAATGTAGAAGTGTCAGCCGATTAAGTTGAAAGAAGAGGATTGCGGAAATTTTTAGGGTTTGGTTCTGTATCTCCAGCACATGTACTCCCTGTTAGTTATAAAATTTATGACAGAAAGTGCTGCTTCTGAAGATATTTGTGTCTCTGATACTGGATGAGCAGTGAAGAGTTTGAGACTTAATAGGATATTATTAGGTTCTGCATAATCCTTCCAGCACTAGATCATTTTACGTCTTGCTCCCAGGACAATATATTTGCAATGAGCAGTACCCAAAATTAGCAGTCTATCACATACTATGGTGAAATACACTGTAGCATTTCATGAGGATATTGTATAAGTTATAAGGTATCAAATTCATGGGTCATCTCATCTTCTATTGTCTTCGATAGTAGCTGCAGAGAAGTGGCTACAAAAAATATGTGCTGCAAAAGATGAAAAAGCCTGCTTTCTTCCAAAAGTAATATTAATAGCTCACAGACACTAGTTTAAATTATGGGGTTTTAGGTCCCTACCCAAAACTTGGATCATTAAGTCAGTAGTGTTGTTAGTCATATAACTGTCCAGTCTCCCTTTGTACTATGCAGCTGTGTATTGCACAGACTAATTATTCATTGTCTAGAAATAATCATAATTATCTCTTCTTGTTTGATTGAAGGTCTCCTTTGTGCCAGAGGGAATATGCCATTCCTCCTGCCACACAACATTTGGTTTTTAACACTTAATTATGTCCCCTCTTGCTTGTTTAATATTTCTGGAAAATAACACTATTCTCTGCTATCTCTATTCATGAAGGAGGGCTTTATTTAATCTCCTAATCATTCTCATTATCATTCTTGTAGAAACCCTCACTCCTGTTTCTCTATGTCCTGCAATTATACTTCCCTCTCTCCTACTTATTCTGTATACACAGATTACTTTTGACATCAGATGCTCAGTTGACAGTGCACAGCAGTATAGATTCCATTCACTCAAAACATTTATCAGATATTATGACCATCTGGCTTGCTGGCCAGGTCCTATATAAGAGGCAAAATGGCTACAAGAAGCAGCAAAAAGTCTCAGAGACAGGAATACCCTCACCATCCAACTGCTTTAGCCATGCTCTCCCATTGATATTGAAGTGACTGTCTTGAGGCTGCTAAGGCATGTCTGATGCAGTAATTCAAGTGCAGCTCTCTTGGCCATGCTGCTCAGTATTGGTCACAATACCATTTTGAGGGGCTTACAAATAACCCAAATTTCTGTCTGTGAAAGAACTGAGGCACTCAGGGTACATAAGACTGACTGTTGCTGGTAATCCCTACACCTGGTGATCTCCAACCACCTTACCTCACTAAAACCAGCAAAATATATGGTGGCTTTAATCATGTGAGCATTTTTATAGGCAGAAGTTCAACCTTTCTCACAGAAGTTTAGCACAGGAAGAGAAGCATGGGCATATTCTGTCATTTCCCAGGTGGTCACACCACTGCATGGCTCCATAGCATTTTCTACACTATAATCTTGTTCATTCCAGGTAATAGTCGTAGTAAAAAAAGTTACATGTGAATATTTTGTCAGTGTAGACAGTGGTTACATTGAGGCTTTTTTTCTACAATCTCTTACAGAGGTTTGAATACTAGAATATGAAGAAAAAAAAAAGATATGTGGACGTAGGAGGCTATAAAAATTAAGTGATAAATATTTCCCCCCCTTCTTTTCAGTATAAAAATAATTTTGTAAAAAAATTTGGTTTTAATGGTTCCCTGAAATTTTCTAATAGGCAATGGAAAAATGGTAAAAATGCTTTTAATTGTTCTTCTGCTGTTCCCTTAATATGTCAAAATAAATGCAAAGTATTTTATTCATGTACCAAAGACTATGGAAAAATAAGGGATTTTTTGAGAATACTTTTCATTCTGTTTTAAATTATTCATTGTTTATCTTCTTTTTGTTTTAATTTTTCATGGGTAACAAAACTAATGGAAACCATGTACATAAAACTATTCATTTCCCATACATTTTCACAATGGGAAATGTATGCAGATTTTGATGGAACTTTTATGTTGTCATTTATCATTCAGTGTCCAGAACATAGGTACAATCTAGATAAATGGTATTCTGGTAGAATGTGGAATGGACATTAAATTTAAATAATTCAAACAATTTTGATGCCCTTTGGCCATGCAAAAATTTTTTATTATGTATTTCAGGACTGTCTCCCTGTGTTATCCTGTCTGTGATCTTATAAACCAGCTGATTTCTCCTCAGAAGAAACACATTAATTTGTTATTGTAACTGAATGCATTTTAAGAGTTACCAGTTACATATCTTTCTATTTTTAAATGTACCAAGTCCTTCATATGTTAAAAGCCAAAATATAGTTGCAAAAGACTCAATCCAAGCAAATTTAAAATCTTATTAATGTTCCCATGACCATGCACTTCTGTAGATGGTTCTATTCTCATAACAAATACTTTTGACTTTCAAAAAGCCAAGAAGCACCACAACAAAATCCTTATTTTATATATTGCTTTCCAAAATGAAAACTTATTCAAGTAATGTTTATAAATTTAAAGATCATTTAGAAGTTTATCAATGATCTTTTAATCTTTCTGATGTAAAATTGAAAAGTAGCCAAATGAAAAGCACATCCTATTTTATATTACTAAAGCAATCCATTTTCCCCCAATCATTATGAAGATTTTTCAGTAGTATCACATATGAAAAGGAGCTCTCTGTACCACTTTGTGAAAATATGTAGCTTCTTTCCAATTTCTCTTCTCAGAATTTGACTTTGTGTGATGGTTTCAAAATGGTTTAACAGCACTATGTATCCTAGTGTGCAGCACTTACTGTTTTGTTATTTCATTTTTTTCTAATCATTATAATTTCTACTGCTTGGCACCCATGTTCTCTTCTCTTCTGTATTTATCAATTACAGTAATTAATATTCTCTATTCAGTAGAAGTCTATGTAGGTGTAGAAGTCTTGATAATATAAAGAGTTAATGCTGGCCCCTGTGTATTAAGCAAAATTCTTTCACTGAGTTTAGAAAGATTAAAATTCAGCCCATACATGTAAGAAATTAAGTCACAGTAGTTTGACCACCTGCTTGGTAGATCTTAGTCTGGAGGTTCTTCATGGGCATACCCCGTAGAAAGTCATCTAAATTTGATCTCAAGACTCCCAAGAGACAGAGAAGACACCACCTCTCAGATTCAGGGTTTTTTCCCTGGTTAATTATGATTAGCTTTACATCATTGTTATTTACTTCTCATCTGGATATTTCTAGCTTTAAATTCTGTATACTGAATCTTTCTGTTGGCTTTTGGGGATTATTTTTCTTTTGTTTTTGCAAACTCAAAGACCTTTTACTACAGAAATCTATATCCTCAGAGAGATGCTTATGCATCTTATACATTTGTATATTTCTTCAGAATTTTGAGAAATATTTTCTCTATGATTTGATTCACATAACTTCCTAGATATTATGAACCACGTTATGCAGAGGCCAGCTTTCCATCTTTTCCTTAGATGACTGAGTCATAAGGGTCTCAGTGGCCATATGTTACCCCAGTGCTATTTATGGTTTGCTATTACCCATGCACTAAAATATTTTGTTAGAAAAAAAAAAGTAAAAAATCCTATTAAATCCTCTGAATCTAGAAGGAGCACAGAGAGCAGGTAAAGCAGTTTTACATTTTAGAAATTGCTTAATAGAAAATAAGCTGTATAATAATACTTATGAACTCAGGCCTATACTCAGAGAACAGCACCTAACTTTTGTAGTATATCTTCTACTGTAAATAATGAATCATAGAATCAAAGAATCAATTGGGTTGAAAAAGACCCTTGAGATAATTGAGTCAACTGTCATCTGTTAACTGTTAAGTCCACCACTAAACCAGGTCCCTTAGCACCACATCTATACATCTTTTAAATACCTCCAGGGATGGTGACACCGCCACTTCCCTGGGCAGTCAGTTTCAATACTTTACAACACTTTTTTTTTCCTAGCATCCAATGTAAACATCCTGTGGTATAACTTGAGGCCATTTCATCTTCTCTTATCCATTGTTACTTGGGAGAAGAGACAGAACCCCACCTCATAACAATCTCCTTTCAGGTAGTTGTAGAGAGTGATAAGGTCTTCCCTGAACCTCCTTTTCTCCAGACTAAACAACCCTAGTTCTCTAAGCTGCTCCTCATAAGATTTTTTCTCTAGAACTTTCATGAGCTTCTTGCCCTTCTTTGGACGTGCTCCAGTACCTCAATATCTTTCTTGTTGTGAGAAGCCCAAAACTGAACCCAGTATTTGAGGTGCAGCCTCACCAGTGCAAGAACACGGAGATGTCCTACCGATCCCTAGTCCTACTGGCCACACTGTTGGACTTACTTCAGTGTAACAATGATCAAGTGAGCGTTAATAATGATTTAGGATATTCTCCTGGCATGGTAAATACACATATTTTTAATTTCTGAAGGTCCATCATGCAGAGGAACCAGATTTCTGAGCTCCTTGGAAAGTATTGTCATCTCAATATCACGATTGTTCCTTCCTCTTTATTGTAAAGTGAAGGAGCTCATTGTACTTAAAAATCAATTGACTTTAAGCTGAAAGAGGTTTGAGGTTGTGAGTGACAGCCTCACAGAGGCTCTTAAATCTGGTATAAGGGAAAAAATAGTCAATTCTTCAATGTTTCTGATGAACATGTTTAGTTTAGATGTTATTTGAGAATCCATTTTTTTAGACACTAACTTGCTCCATATGTTTTTCAGGGAACATTGTTGCCAAACTAAGGGCTATGAATGTAATTTTTGAGTCAGAGATTAAAACCTAGTATAATGTTCTCCAGTTCCACTGTACAAATCCCATGGACCAAATGCCATATAAAGTAGAAACCCAAATTAGAGTTTCAAAAATAACTGAAGAAACAGCTAACAATCCACAGTATCTTTCCTTCTTTCCTATTATGAAGCAGATTTGTGCTACAGAATAATTGCTAGATCTCAAAACACTATTCATTTTGCCACTTTTTTTTTCCTTTTATATGTAAAATGTCTATTTTCTACCTGCTTCCCACTGATAGTTTTCACAATAGACCCCACAGTCTGTGTTCCATTCTCTTTTACTGAAGCATTTGAACATAATGGTGGTTTCAGAGAGGGAAAGGGCTGTGGTTTGTATCTGGCATTTTACTGAAAATATAGCAAAGTCCTGTTCTCACACAAGGACCGCTAATCATAAGAAACCAGATTCTGTCACGTGTATCCATAAATGTAATCATATGGTATATAAATAGAATTGCTCTTAAATAGAATAGCTGTCAAAGTCTTCAGTTAGGCTTCATCAGCAGCTCTTTAAGAGAAAAGGCTGATTGAAAAGGAAAGTCATTCAGCAGCAATTTAGTATGAGGGCTAATAATCAGCACTTCAGTTTCATTCCTGTTAAGCTAAAGGAAGTCATTTGACATAGATGTCACTAGGAAGGGTGCAACATAAATATTGATGTTTTGCAGACCTCACAGAAGCATAAAAAAAAAGATACATGTATATTCTAATGTTGTTGCACACTATATTATCCATACAGTTACAAAGGAGGTATTTATACTTCAAAGAAAAGAAAATGCATTAGCTCTCAAGCCCCCTCCCCCAATAAAGTGAAATAAAGGAAATACTACAACAATGCCAAAAAAGGAAATATTTCAAAAATTTGAAGAAAATACTGAAAAAAGATTGTGATGGTGCAGGCATTTAACAATATGTGCATATTTAATATATTGGTATTAAAAGCTTTGTGAATAAAGCAGATTCTAGTGAAGATTCATTTACTTGAATAAGGTAATCAACAGCTCCTAGTAGCAGTTTCAAAGGTTAATCTGCTTTCATTTATACCTCTTTAGATGATTTATCATTTGCAGAGTTGAATTAGGAACAAGATAAAACAGAAGTGCTGCACTGAGTGACAGTTTTTGAAGCCTTCTGCTTACAGAAACACTGATTGAGGTCAGTTTAAGAACCAGATTGCAAGGGCCTAGGCAATACCAGAGCCACAAAGGCTGCTGGAGGGTCTTTCAACAGTTACTTTCTATAGATGTTTAGAAATGCAGATCTTCTGGAATGGTTCAGAACCAAAAGAAGCTCTGCTGTTACATCCTAGTAGTGAAGACTGACTCCTGAATTTCTTACTGTAAGGACTTAGAGGGGTGATTTCCATCACCAAATGCATTGGTTCTTCCATCCCAAAGTCCTGAAAGCTAACAGGAGTTTTTCCTCTGCCTACCAAAGTGAAATAAATTATCAATCAGTCTTTGAAAATGAGAAGGTGTATGTATTCCAAAGAATTACCTGGCTCCCAGATTTGGAGGAAAAGACATTTAAAGATGTGAGGTTTCAAAGAAAATAAATGGAACTTTTTTACATTTCATGGTAAGAAGGTCTGTCACAGCTGTGACAAAAGTTCATGCTGTGCTCAGATAAAGAGTCTTTCCCATTGACTTTGAAGTAAAGCTATTGGAAAAACTTCCCTGTACTTAGCATTTTCATATGTTTATTGGCATTAAATTTTATTGCATTACCGTAATAAGGCCTTCATTTTATACTTTCTTATTAGAATATACATTATCCTACTTGTAACATATGGAAGTAAGTATTAAAGTGATGATAATAAGAGAAATTTATAGCCTGCAAGCTAGTTAACTATTCTAGTTCATCATGACTGTATCTGACTGCTTCATAGTAGTCTTTTAACAGGCACTAGTAAATTTATAAAGAAAAAATATAGGTTTCTATCATCAAGATACTGATGTAAATATCTGACATTTTAGGAGCAAGCACTCTACAAAGTTCCATTTAATGGGAATATCTGTAAAAAGGTAAGCAGTTTTTGCTTAGTAATTACCTATTTCTACTACTCTAAGATTAGCAGAACAGGCAATTTTAAATAAATTACTAACAAGTTGTAAGTTTCTTTTAAAATAAAATTCCAAAGCCATTAAGAAGGCCAGTAATTGCTGATGTACTTGAGCATTTCACTTGATGTTTATAGAACATGATATTTTTCTATTAATTTGTATTTATTTTCTATATTCCTGTATTTCATATCATTTTTATACTTAACATTATTTTTATATTAAGTTTGACTTAATTTGTATTTATTTAATATAAATAATATAATTATATATTTAATCTGATGTTAGTATCATATTCTTCTTGTTTCTTTCTCTCTCAGACTTGTTTTTTGGGCAGAGAAACAAGTAGTCAATACCCACATTCAGAGCCACAGGGACATAAAGCAATATTTTCAAATGTGACCTATGTATTTGGGAAAGCTAAGTCTGAGACGCATGAAAAAATTATGATGATTTACAAGTTATCATTTATCAGCTAAACTAATCAAGTGATATTGGATAAGCTGGTGGGATCAAGTAAGACACTTCTGCATACCATACATGCTTGGATTCAAAATGTTTTAAGGACCAACAAGAATTGTGGTTATGTCAGTTCAGAGCAGACACTGAAATATTTTGATAATGGACAATAGACAGGAGTAGATATTTTGATCATTTCTGCAAGGTCCAAATGCCTATAAATCTGAAGTAAAGTGAACTATATTTACAATCCTCCATAAAGTGTTAGCTAAGACCAAACATAAAAATAATTTCTGCTATTCATTGGTAACTTTGGTCGTGTCTGAACCTTACCAAAAGTTATGGGATATAAGCCTCTATAATATGAATCTTTTTCTTCTTTTGTGAATACTGGCTATGCACTGTAACTAAATTTTCCATTATTTTGTAATAAACCCATAATTTTGTAATGGTGTTTGACTCTTGCATAATTATAAAACTTCCAAATACTAAGAAGATAAAAATCTTTCTTACAAAATGAAGTTTGATCAAAACCCATCAATTTCATTAGTTCTACATGTTTCTTCCAAATATATTGAGCTTGGTAAACCCTTGACAAAATTACCGACGGACTTCCACTGAAGGTTTGCCGACTTTGAGATAATACTCAAATTTTCATTGAGATATTGGAGTGGCTGGGTTTGAAATACTCTCTATAAACTTAGGTGCAGGAATCCAGAACTTCCAGAGCCTACATTTTCAGAGGACTTCTTTTCACATTTTTGTGAGAAGGCTATGTTATGTGCCTGGCAACTTTGGAAGCTTTGGAGCCATGCCACCTACAAGAATCTTCATTCTTCCAGTTTTTCAGTTCACATAATGGTTGCTCTCCTAGTATTGCCAAGTGGCCATAGAACAAAGAGTCTATAAACTCTGAAACCAAACTCATATTTTATCCTGATACCTATAAGGCCTTGAATGTTCACGAGGTAGTGAAAGTAATTGTCATTCCTGAGAATTTCCACAGTAAGCATACCAAGAAGTTCAAATTGATTTAATTTATTAAGAAGCTACTGTGCTGCTCAGAAATCATAGCTTCAGAATTTCTATAGTTTCTAAAACCATTTTATGCTTACAGTTACAGATTTTTAAGTGTTTTGTAATTAGAATTAAAGAAAATAGTACAAAATATTAAACCAAAAGTAATGAATTCTGAAGCTTAAGGGAACTTCCTTGAAGCCTGCAATGACTTGCATTCTTATTTGATTTATTCCCCCCCCTAGGAACAGGATGGGAATTAGCAATTTTCTTCATTCTCCTTTGAAAATATCTCTTCTTCCCTGATCTTAGTATTATGATGTAATTTATAAATGTTTGGGAGACAAAGAAAACTCACTGTTTTCTTTCTTCTTTATTAATTGCTTCTGATAGAATAAGGACAAGAGAAAACTTTTTTGTAAATCTCTTCTGCATTGTTGCTGGGCTACTAATGACTGGAAAAGATAAATTAGTTGAACATAAATTAGGCTGGTGCTTAACAAGTTAGAACCCAAGATACAAAATAGCCGTAGTGGTTTAGAGTCAGTCCACTGGACCTACAACAGATGCTCTCTGTTAACCCCTCTTTCCCCACCTCAAATAGAGGGAGAGAATGAGAATAAGGGGGAGAGACTTATGGATCTCTCTTGGCCCCCTCCCCTCCCAAATAGGAGAGGAAGGGAATGAGAGAGACTTCTGGATTATAAAAGAAAACTAAAAATCTTTAATTAAGATAATAATAATAAAATGGAATATGTACAAATACATACAAAACCAGTATCAAACCCAACCTCCCCCTGATGGCAATTACATCACTGTCACCACTAAGGCTGTAAAGCAGGCACTGGCAAAGTCCCAGACTGGGCTCAGTAGCTGATGGGAGCTGGGTTCAGGAACACAAAAATAGGGATCAAAGGCAGAATGGACAAAGAAAGGCAAGGCCAAGAAGGAAGACCAAAGGGAAGGCTGCAGAAAGCAAGCCCTTATGATCCCTCAGCTTTATAATGAATATGACTTATATGGGATGGAATTCCTCATTGGTCAGTTTAGGGTCACCTGTCCTGGCCACTCCTCCTCACAGGTGAGGTCTTTCACTTTCTGCACCCCCTTATGTGGTACACGAGAGTTAGCAGTGACATTGGTCTGCACAGCAATCCTTGGTAGTAGCTCTAAACATCAAACATTATCACTGCTAGAAGCAGACACTGTCTGCAAAAACATGCTGTTAGTTTCTGAAAGTGCAGTTAGTTAGCAGAGATCCGAATGAAAAGTGAAATGACTTAACATAATTGGTTTGTTTCTAACTTAAACCAAGACATGAGACAATGATTCTGGACTGTTATTGGCTTATAGTAGGCTCAAATGATTATATTCTTCTTTACTAGACTATCTCTGCTATCATGCACTAGATGCCGGGTTCTGAAGCACTAACTGTGCTTGCTTTAAACTTTCATGGGTTTAAATGAATTTTTAGTACCTGGTAGATAACTGTCTCCTGATTTCTGCCTGTTCTATCAAGGTTTACTTGCCTTTGGCTGTTAGGGGTTTCTACTGATTTTTTTCTGGATGTCATGCAAACAGCAAAAACAACATCATAGACAAATACATACACAAGCTAATAGGTTTTTTCCATTTGAGAAAATTGCACAGCATACATTCCTTTGAACAGGTGATTAGGTCATGCATAGGACTATTTTCCAAACAGGAGAACCTATAGCTTTTCATTTCAGTGATTTTTGATGTATTTTTTATATATATATATATATATATAAAAGTATTATATATATACTGCAGCAACTGTCATTTTTTAGGGTGAGATTCATGTGATGAAATGTAGACATCTACTGTTTATACTAACCACTCTATGATCCCTTTAGTTGCAGAAAGCAATTCATGTAGATGACTACAGCAAGTCAGTCACCCTCAGCATATAACTGTCCCACATGTCTGTAATGCTGATGCTTAAAACTAGAAAATGTAAATCCCTGGCTTTCTGTGGTAGGGAAAAGGTTTACAAAATGAAGTGGAAACAACATCCACCAGAACAAACATGAGAAAGTGCCCAAAGAATAGGCTTATCTGAGTATTTACATATATTCATCTTGGGCTTCCTACCTCTGGCTTTCCTCTTAATACATATCCTAAGCAACCTGCTATAATAATGATGAAAGTTTACCTTCCTGTGTGTTTTCAATATAATTTTAATCTTCTTTAACATGGAACAAGCTTCTTCACTTTTTCCTTGCAAGATAGTACTGAGATTTTGTTTATCTGTATATTTAAGGGAATTTTTACTTACCTATAAAATATAAAACGAAAATTCTGGGGATGATAGATAATCTTGAAATTATTATCCTCTGAATGAAAAGGCATATCTGAGTTTATCATAATCTTTTCACTACTTACTAGAAAGTTTGGTACCACAATCTTATTGCATAGTGTTCGGTGCTGAGTATTTTCTGAGCTGAGAGGGAAAGCATCATTAAAGATCTGGAAATATGCATCTCGTTTCTGGAGAGAAAGAACATAACTGAAGTACAAGTAAATTCTCTCTGATTTAGTACATAGTAATAGATCAGCTGCAAACCTTGGGAGGTATTTGTCTGCCAGGATGTCAATAATAATGGTTTTTAATTTCCTTGAAGAAATGTTCTGCGTTTTGACCGGTCTTAGGAGTCAAACCTCACAGAAACTTCACGAGTCTTTTAAGATGTACTGTGTTGTAAGAACAAGACCATAGTCTGAATAACATGGAAAAGAATGTAATTAGTATTATTTTTATGCAAACAAAGACATTTGATTTGAGAAAAGCCTTCCCCATTTTCCTACTGAGACTGGTATTAATTTCAGAACTTATGCCCCTTCTTAATTCTCCCTCCTAACCTCTCACCTCCTCCAAATATTGGGAAATCTGAAACCTAAATTATAATTAAGGGAAGATTTTCTGTTTCTGGAGTGTGCTATAAAGCATTGGTATTTTTGTTTTTATATGCTGTCTACATTCCAGCTTTTTATTGTAGAAGCAAGGAGGTAATGGACAATGAATAATGAAATCATATTCACATCATGACAAGACAGACCTAGGCAAATGTCATTGAGAATTCAGTCATGTTGATTTTGGAGATTATAAGCATCCCAGGCATCATACCTAACCCTACAGTCAGAACAACAAAGAACTTAACTGTCTGCCTGTCTCCAGTATAATTTTGTTCAGGTAACGCTTTTCCTTTCAAGACTGAATCACCTTTGTACCTCACTTTAAAAGACATGTATTAGGGAATAAATAGAACTTAATTGTTTTACTACTCCATCTTTTTCAGGAAGTCACCTAGTTAAAATACAAAAGCAGATAGGTTTGAAACCTTCAGAGAGGCTAGCTGTGAAGGTTACGTCATTTCTGACTGGCTATTCTGTAATGTTCTAGGGTTGGGAGTATAAGACCTTATACTGATTGAAGAACTATTCAGTGAGACAAAGCTTATAGGAAAACCTAATATATTTTACTAGATTATACCTGGAAAAAATAAAATGAGCTTTCAGATGGACAAGCCCTTCATTAGGCTGGAAATGCATATTACAGCTGCGGAAGCTGTATATAGAATTATTTAGCCAGGTTCACAGAAGTTGTACTGTTCGTAAGTCTGTTCTCATTTCCTTGGCCATGCTGCAGCCACACATAGTTACCTGTTCAGTTTCCTTTTATCTGCTTTTAGAAGGATACTTATAGAGGTTCTTTCTGGTTTTGTTGTACTCTTCTGCTGTCACTGTATGCTATGCGGTAAACATTTATTGACTTCAAATACCAGGTCATGCAGAGAGGATGTCTAGCTTTCATGGAGAATTGTGATGTGATTTTAGCCAAGTGGGACAGAATTTATATGACTTGACTTTAGACACTTAGGATTCTTCTCATCCTAGGGTAGATGCACAAGCTGGACAGATGATTAATATCCTAAAGATGATTATTGCTCTCCGTTAACTGCAAAGTGATCTCAAATTGGATGCCTCAAATGCAAACATCTATGTTAGGATTAAGCTCCACATACTAAATATAGATGTCTTCCTGTAAGTTAGGTGTCAACTCCAAAATACAAAGCGACCAATTGAATTGCCTTAGGGTGTCCAGAAAATCTGCAGAGAGCTGTCAGAAATGACAGAGACCAATAAGGATTTAAACTTTGCAAAGTGGCGGCTGAATGCTGGATGGAAACATCTAAGGCAACCTAATTGGCACCAGACGCGTGCATTTGGACGACTGCATTGAGCACATAGTCAGTGGCACCCAGAGCATAATTCAGCTGAGTCTGCAGAAGATATCTGTGGTGAAAATCACATCACAAACATATATGTCTAGTACCTTTGAGATGCAGCAAGGTTGGGAATCATTCAAATAGGTAACTCTGTTGTAATTCCTGTGCCAGCTCCTTGTGGATATTTGATATCCTAGGGTGTTATAAGCCCTTTTATGTGTGTGCAACTAAGCCCCATTCTGGACTACCATTAAATTTAGATGTTTTGATCTCAAACTGAATCCCACCCCTAAAAATAGATGAGATCAGTATTGCTTTCCAATCTCTTTCTCCCTCATTCTTCTCTTCTGCAGAATGGATGTAAAGATACCAAGCACATTGACATAGAATAGTTTCTTAAATATGTTATAAAGTTGTTGTAACTATATTGAAATTATTTAATGAAATCTGTGCATGAAAGCAGTTCCTACTAGCTGAGGAACCAGTCCAGTAGTTGTAACGTGCTTTGAAACTTTTCAGTAATGAGCATTACAAAATTGCAAAGTAGTATCTTCTAACAGATTTTTCTTAATTAGCCATTGGAGCTGTAGAGTTAGATCTTCCCCCCAAATAAATTTCACGCAAAGTTAAACATTTTAAATGACTTTGCCATTTAAACATAAAATATTCTCTGTTCTCTCAGACAAATAAAAATCCCTAGTGCCTTGAAATTGCTTTGTATATACATTCCAGCAGTAATCAGTATGACAATTACCATGCAATGATGTCTGAAGACATTCCTGAGACAATACATCATAACAGAGCAGCACGTTCAGCTTACAGTTAATGGACATGATGACACTTATCTAGATGCAGGGAGTGATACATTATCGGTAAGCTGAGTAAGATATTTAAAACCTTCAGCAGGGCTACATTGTACATGCAGGGGAAAATAAAAATAAAAAATTCCAACACGCCAAAAAGAAAGTCATGTTTAAATTTACCATTTAGCTGTCAAAATATGGCCTGCTGATTGTGCTACCAGTCAACAGAATGCACATTTCATACATATAATGCATGAAAAGCATAATACATTTAAATATATCACAAACCTACAACACACGCCTGTTTCCTCTGGAAGCAGATGAGTGCCATTTAACCATAGCTCAGTTAATGACTTCTATCATTGTGCAAACCAATGAGGCCTCTACAGTAGTTCATTTTATTTATTTTCCCTTTTGAACATGAGCAAGTATAATTGTATTTTTTAATTAAACCAATTTTAATTCTATTGTACATGCTTAAATACAATATTTTTGTACTATGATGTGCAGCCCTAGACAGACAAATAATACCTAATAATACAGCAAGCATCATGTTCACTTCTCTACTTCTCTACTTCTTTTACCAGCCTTCTAGTGAAAGCTCTTTTATTCGACAATACTGCTGAAGACCTTCTAAATGTAAGGTCCATCCAGTTAGTAGTGAACTTTTCTTTCAATAGGAAAATAACTGATGGTAGTAATAGCCCAAAGACAAATTATACTTGCCAAGAGGGAATGTCTTTCTGAACAAGGGAGTAAGGCATTATAAATATAATACTACCTATGTAATGAATCCCTGGCACTTGGCCTAAAATTGTATGGAAACCCAAATAGCTGAAACAGCACAGCAAGATCTTAATTCTAAAGTACTTTCCCAAAAGTATATCAGAAAATACAGAGTACTATCTGTCTACAGTATTTTAAAGCAAATGTGAACATCTTCAACAAATGTCATGCAGCATCAGACATAATATTTTCCTTCTTTACTTTCACTTACAACATTTTTATTATATTTTTAAGCAAGCTGTGCATTTTTTTGATGGAAATAATTTTTTTTTTTACTGTAGCTTTTCAAATACTTGTCCAGCCCTGCTAATGTTAAGTCTTAGAACGATATTAACACAGCTAACAAGCTTTTCTAGTCTCTTATTTATTATCAGCATATAAGGGCCTGTATATTATTTTTCTCTCCATTTTCAATGAGTTTTGTATTGTTTGAACGCATCTGTTGGGATATCAGATGGAAAGCAAATGAAGTAGTCTGCATCTAATGAATATGCATTTTTCTGTTTTTCAAAGGAAAGAGAAATCTGGCATGATATTAAATAGTTAAAATTGACTGAATTAATTGAGACAAATAGTTCTCACTCTTCTCACTATCTCACTGCCCTCTATATTGATGCAGTCCTTAGCTGCTAACAACACTGACCTTCAAGTTTTGTTTCAAAACCATCTACTATCATTGACTTTATTTTTCTTGTGATGGACAATGTTTTCAGTATAACCTGTGATACTGCAAGCAAGCTTGCTATGTGAAATTAAAAACAAACAAACAAAAAACAAACCACAAAGAATTTTCCCCCCCAAAAAAGAACAAAACAACAAACCCCTAATAGTTAATTTTGCCCCCTGTTCTCCATCTATTGTATATATATCATCTTACCTGTGTGACTGGATATATCAGATTTTACAATAATATATATGTGCCTAATTGTCACTACTCTGGAGATATTATCTTACTGTTAATGGGTAAACCCCCTAAAATAGAACCTAAAAAGGGTACATTGGATTTCTAAATCTGAAAGCTTTGTGAAAGTATACCTTAGCAAGGCCAGAAGATACAGACCAGATGACAGAATCACCAGAGGAAACATAAAGACTTCTACGTATATTAATGACTCAAGTTTACCACTTTCAGGCATCTTGGATATTTGGGATTTTTTTCTTTATTTCCTTTTTTTTTTTTTTTTTTCCCTCTGAAATCATCTTGAGATACACTACAAGTTGCTGTGTAATACATGTTACCCAAGGAGTGTTTTCTAGTGTAAAAAGGTAATCACACAGATATAAAGGACTTCATAATAGATATTGTATTAACTTGGTTTCAATTTTTTCATTTTTGCATCAACCACTCATGCCAAATGCTATTTTCTGTTATAACATTATATCTAGAAAAAACTGTAAGAAATAGTAATAAGCTACTCTATTGAAAACCTGCAGTAAAATCTGAATTCTGCAATGGCTGAATTGTACCCTGTTGTCCCAATTCTTCATCAAATCTTCACTTTTCATTATAGATTGAAATAGGATGCTGAACTAAGCAGACTTACCTAGGAAGGCCATTTATGGGAAATTAAAAGACTATTTGATTTCCCTGAAGTGAGACTGATTTTCAAATTATTTAAGAGATATTGTCAACTAATAACATTGTGGCACTATTCATCCAATGGTTCTCTATATCTTACATTAAGTAAATGCAACCTCTTCTGACAACACTATGGAGTGTTCCTCTATTCACTCCTGGAAAGAGTATTGCTACCTAGACTTACATCCTTTATCTGTGCAAATTGTCACGGCTCAGTTGGAAGTTAGTGCAACTATAATAATCTATACCTGCTGAGGATCTGTCCCTGGAGAGTGATGGGAAAAAAAAAAAAAAACAACAAACAAAGGAAAAAGGTAGAAAGTTTTACTGATGTCTCTTATTCAATTTAGATTCTTATTTAGGGCTTCTTGACCAAGTTCTCCTCCAGTGCTACTTCCTTGAAATTACTGGAGCTATGCTGGCAGGCAATTTGACCTGTTAGTTTTGGACAGGAGGTTCCTCTTTTCCAGCAGAACAAAACATAGTCCTCACAGTTGAAGCAACACTGGAAGGCTTTTGAGTTAATGGCAAATTCCAGGCTAAATAAAATAAGCTGGCAATCAAACCATGACTGGTTATTGTTCAAACTTAATTACAGTACAGACCAGTTGCTCAGCTTTCCTGTTTCATGCTGTAAGCAACATATTTCAGATAAGGAAACTGTCCAAGTTGACTTCTTCACCAACCAGAAGACTTTGCCCGTGGTTTAGTTCACATTAGGAAAATAAAATAAAGGATTTTGGAAGCCAGCTGCCTCTAGCATTACTCCATGCATCACTGCTCTGACAATTACTGTCCTCTCGTGATATTTGTCAATGTTTCTGCTGAGACTCAAGCATTTATTTTGTTTACTGAACAGAATCTTTACAAATATAATGTAGACTGCATAAAATAAGTCTGCAAAAGCAAAGTCAGACACCAACATTGGCCAGAGAAACACAGGACATATTAGGTACATTATATAAATGCTCTGAAGTTTGTTAGAAGCTCAAGGTGATATGTAAGATAGAGCATACATGAACAAAGTGACATTTAGATGGAGTTTTAAGACTTTTAAATGAAGAAAGAAGGCATTTGTTCTCGAAGATTTGACTGTAGGTTATTTGATATTCTGGATTCAATTGTATGACATGTAGATGTTATAGGCATTTCCTCATGATCTCTTAATACAAGTTATTGCCTTCTGCTGAACCCTAATACCCAGTTAAACTCTAGTGAATCTGCATGCTAGATCCACAATGCTCCTTTTTTCCTAGCTGGGTAGCTGTGACAGAAGGGTTTTAGTGTTTTCTTTAGTCAGTCCTGAATTGTTACATCTGCGCCCATGATATGCTGATGTCTTTCACCCTTTCAATGAAAAAGGAATTTTAGACAACTACTAATGTGTACATGGAAAATGTTTTCATCTTTCACAGAAGTAACATAAAAATAATTTTCCTACTAAAATTATTTAAGAGCAGGGGAAGGGGTGTCTCCCTTTCTTTCCCTGTTCCTCACCTTCTGCTGGGGAAAAGTACAGTTGAACTATACACCAAGCTTAGAAGGCAAAGTTGTTGCAGTTGAATGAAAAATGTCTTGCAGGCTGTAACTTGTTTATTTTGCAAAAATATCCCGTTAAATTTCTTTGTACATGTCTAACAGAAATGATTCATTCAGAGATGCATCTTGTGGTGCTGCACACCAGTCAGCTGAGGAGATATTCTGATGCTTTTCTTTGGGAGTCTTTGCTCTGTTATTGATAACTAACATCAGTCACTTTTGATTTGTCAAATAATTTCAAGATGGAAGAAATCTGGAAACATTTTTTCTTTCAGACCAGCTTTTTCTTTTTGTGTAATTTTCCAATATATTCAGATTTCATGAGCTTTTTACATTATTCATACCAATTTCAGTATCATATCTCAAATGTGAGAGCCACCAGATCTTAGAAAACCTCCTGAGGAGACCCTGAAAGGTTCAGGGCACTGATGAGGGCTCTCTGGGTTTTCATCTGCCCACTGTGTGTCTCTTTTAGCAGTATCAGAGGAAAAAAAGACATAGTATCATAAGAGACATTGAAAGGTCACTAAGTAGTGCATAATCACTGTTTTCATAAGAATATGATTAAAATTCAAGAAAAAGGTTGCAAACCAAATGAAGTTATTTGTCACATGCTGCCCAATTAAATTTTGCAACAGGATATTGGGGAAACCGGGAAAAGATATAGGTTCCAGATGAATGATAAAATTTATGGAAGATGGGTCCAACAGTGACTATTAAACATAATTATTCAAGTGAAAACACTGTCACAGAAACTTGCAAACTGCTGCAGGCCAGAGAAATATGCCTAGAAATAATCAATCAGCTTATGTCCTTCTTAACTTTTTATAGAACATTACTACTAGCTGCTGTTGATCATCTGATTCATAGCATTATTCTTATACTTTTAAGTAAAAACCTCAAAACTCTGTAATCTGAATCAGGGGAGGTTTAGATTAGCTATTAGGAAGAAATTCTTTAGAGTGGTCAGACACTGGAACGGACTACCTAGGGAGGTGGTGGAGTCACCATCCCTGGAGGTGTTTAAGAAATGAGTGGATGTAGCAATTGAGGCTATGGTCTAGTGGTGAGGGAGATGTTGGGATGAAGATTAGACTTGATGATCCTGGAGGTCCTTTCCAATCATAATGATTCTATGAATCTGAGTGGAACAGTACAAGGACATATTTTAGAAGGAAAATATTTCCTTTATTTCAAGAAAAATAAAGGAAGCTAACTATACTGAATATCATTACACGGAAAAAAAAATTATAAAGGTGGACAGAGATTCAAACCATTTGTCTTTTAGTCAGTGATTCGTGATGAAATCTTAATGCAAGTTTGAATTTCAGATCCACAAGCACGTCTTCTCTTTGTCAAGATTTCCAAACCTCTGATTCTGAAGTATATCAAGAAACTACTTTGTGCCAATATTTTTCCTAATTAGGTTGCTAATGTTTCAAAATAGTATCATTGCATGGTGAAAAAGGTATTACTACACATCTTGGAAGTATTTCTTTTAGGTGCAACTCTTCATTGGTTGGATAGAATATTATTTTGAAGGAGAATAAAATGTTAATTTTCAATTCTTAGTTTAACCTACAAGCCTGTAGAAAAGCAATAGAAAAATATAGACGCTTGTGTAATCTTCTGGAATGTGCTTGACACAGAGGAAAGGATCTATTTAAAGAGATTTGATAGATACTATAAAAAAATTGAGGTATTGTAAAATGTTATTGTATCCTTTAAGAGCAGCTTGGTTATCACAACACTGAAAAAAAGTAATCTTCAAAAGGACAGTTTGGTTGAAGGAAATGATAAATTGTGTTTATGCTGAGGACAGTGAACAAAATAAAATCAAATCTAATTCCCCAATATCCCTTATGAACAAAGTGGTAAATTAATTATAGCTGATTTGGGAAAGAAATATCCCCATATATATCACTAGGAAAGTTCTATCTGAGCAGACACATTATATACAAATATTTTTGTAGTATTTCAGTTCTTACCAATACCACCAAAAGACAAGAAAAAAGGGATAGAAGTAGCAAATGAGAAGCAAAATATCTTTTATCTTCTCAGACGTGTATAAGTAACACCTAATATTTAACCTTCATAAACAAAAACCTGGGCTGCAGAAATGGTTATGAAAACTTACTTGCCTAGGAACAGTATATACTTGTCTAATTTTGACTGAGAAGATTGACACAGTAACAATAGATAATATTTGATCTAGTATCTTAATAATTATATTTAACTAGACTATTTTCTATCACATGAATAAGAAGGATTGTGTTAAGTGGTGTTTTTAGAGGGGAGTTGAATTTAGCTAATTGAGTTGCTTTTGTAGACTAAACAAATAAAATATTGTGACATACTATTTGATATGGTGGGTTGCAAAATTTCCGACCCTTTATTCTACATCCATTTTTTTTGTTCAAGGTGTACTTAATGATCAAGCAATATGCTTCAGCCTGAATGAAGTACAGTTAATATATTGTCTCTTGCCTATGTTCACAAACTTGGCTTTTATTCCTTGATAGTTGCCCTCTTTCAGAGGAGTCTAGCAATTATCTTTGACCCTGAAAGTCTGACCTACCTAGTGTGACAGAGTGAATCCTGTCTTAAGCCACTACCCAAGAGACCAGTAAAAATTGGTCACCTACCACATATGACCTTTACCTAAATCCGTAGAAAACCACAGTGGAAATCTTGGGAGCTATATTAGAGTAATTGTTTAAGACAGGATTATGTTCCAGAGGCATGAGAGGAAATGAACTTTTTTTTTCTGATAAGGTTTATCTTTCTTGGTTTAAAATACTAATACTTTCAACAAAGTATTTTTTAATAGCTGTTCTTTATTGGCAATACTTAGACCTTTTCCCAGTCCATAGCCAGTCAGCTTGCAGAGAACCACAAGTTAACCAACAAAGCCCATTACTGTGCTGACAATATTGATGGTGCTGTCAGTGTTTCAGGTACAGTAAAAAGAGAATTGCAACCTGTTTCAGTGGCCAGTCTCACTGCAGTCTCATCTTCTGTGGCAAGGTACAGATAGGTTGTTAAAATCTCAAAATGCTTCATTTACACCACAGTAAAAACAAATGAGCCAACAGTGTGCCCAGGTGGCCAGGAAGGCCAACAGCATCCTGGCCTCTATCAGAAATGGTGTGACCTGCAGGAGTAGGGAGGTGATTGTGCCCCTGTACTCTGCACTCGTGAGACCACAGCTTGAGTACTATGTCCAGTTTTGGGTGCCACAGGATAAGAAGGACATTGAGGAGATGGAGTGGGTGCAGAGAAGGGCAACAAAGCTGGTGAGGGGTCTGGAGGATATGTCGTATGAGGAGTACCTGAGGGTGCTGGGATTGTTTAGTTTGGAGAAGAGGGGACTGAGAGGAGACCTCATTGCTCTCTACAACTACCTAAAAGGAGGCTGTAGTGAGGCTGGTGCTGGTCTTTTCTCCCAAGTAACTAATGACAGGATGAGAGGAAATGGCCTCAAGTTGCACCAGGGGAGGTTTAGATTGGATATCAGGAAGAAGTCCTTTACTGAAAGAGTCGTTAGGCATTGAAACAGACTACCCAGGGAAGTGGTGGAGTCCCCATCCCTGGACATGTTTAAAAAATGGGTAGATGTGGCATTTTGAGATATGGTCTAGGGGTTAGGGAGACATTCGACGAAGGTTGGACTAGATGATCCTAGAGGTCTTTTCCAACCCAAGTTATTCTATGGTTCTATGAAACTAAAAACTCTTACCTATTACATTGTTTCTTCTTGTTTTCATCAGGACCGTGCTAAGAATGTGGTCCATAACTGGAGAGCTCTCTGAGAATCCCTGTCATGTCTAAAATTATTGTAAAAATGACATAGATTTAAAGAAATCACATAATTGTTCTATGACTTTTTAATGTCCTTGAATGCAGAGACTAAATTACAAATGCAAATTACTTCTGGGCAAAAGGCCTTTGAATGATAGGTGGGGTTTTTTTTGGAAACAAACCTCAGAACATTTCTACGAACACGTGTAAGTTAGAGTCAGTTGGACTTTTGTAATTCATTCCTGTCCTATTTATTTTTGGCAACAGAAGAAACTGTTGCACAAGATTTTAGCCTGTAAGAGGACAGATTTTTCATTGGAAGGTGTTAAACGTTATATGAGATGAAGGATACCAGAAGGAAAAAAAAATCAGGACATCAGGAGAGTCAAGAAAAGAGACTAGGAGAAATAGAAGAAAATGGAAAACAATGAGAAAATTATAACAGAGCTGCATGTGCAAGTTCAAAGCTATGAGTTCAAAGATGTGTAGTGTTTGACTGCAGTGCAGTGAAGAAATGAAAGACAGTGATGAAAACTAAGTAATAAATCAGGAATGTAGTGACACCATGTATTATGACAGCATCTCTAAAACAAGTATTAAAAAGTTAAATGAGCAGTTAGTTCCTCTCCTATAAAAGGAAGGTGTCTCCTAGAGTGAGAGAGCAAAGATATCATCAAGAGTGTTTTGGAGAGGTGAGATAGGAAGGTACTTTCATATGTCTGCACGAAAGCTTTATAAAGGTAGCAATGGAAACGAGATTCTGCTATTGATGAAATCCTTCAACAGTGAAAGACGAGATACTGGGGAGATGAATTGTTTCTTGGTATTGTAGTCCTGTCAGTGCAAAATTCTAAAAAGCACACTGGTTTTACTTGCAGGCAGTGCCTTTTAACCTATGGAGTCCTCCAAGGGTGACCTCAAAATTGGAAAAGGAAATAAAATATGCTTTGTCATCACTATTTTGTCGGGGTTTTTTATTCAATCAATTGGTTCTTCATTCTTTTATTTAAGGAAAGAAACAAAACCTGGGAAATTCCAAGAGAAAATAAAATAACCAACAAACAGTTTTTGCTGAAAACTAAGTTGAGTTGCTGAATGCAACCATGCACTAATTTGCTGCCTTATATTTAAATCCCAAACACTTAATGTCAGGGGAATTAATGGCTAAAGATATCGTAATGCTTATGTTGAATACATTGTAGATGTAAGAGGATTATTCTGATCAAACAGATGGAAATGCATATTTCATCACACTACTACAGCCCTTCCTCTGGCCCAAAATAAACGATGTTTTTCCATCAGTGGTTTCAGAACATAAACAGAGCATAACATAGAACCCTGCTGAAAAAGAAATATCTATGGCTGAGATTTTCAAAAGCAGCCAATGGATCTGAACAACTGTTTGACTCTCTGGGCTTTATAAAATCCTTCCTAAAACTCTAATCTTTGTACACAGCTAACATGTCTAAAACAAGAGGCAGCTCTGAAAATTATCAATTCATAACAGTCCTTTTCTCTTAAAATCTCTAGGCTCTCTTCAGCTGCACTTGGCAGTTTGTACAGACTGATACAGTACTTTATTTTTTTTTATCCTGCTGAGGTAGACTTAACATTTCAATGTTTAAGGCACACAGAGTGTTCCTTGAACTAGAATAGAGATGCAGCTTCTGGTTGCTCAAGGTAACCCTGTTTCTATACTATTAATTGCTCCTGATCCTGTACTGATTTTCTCTTTTCTGAAAGGTAACTTGCTTAATCTCTGATAAAATGTTTGAACATAAAAATGCAAGGGAAAAATCAGAAAGCACAGTTTCAACTACTTAATTAGTATGTGATCTTACAAAAACACATCTTGAGTCTTAGAGAGTAATTTTACAATGGACAAAATGAACTTTGTTGCATTCCTTATTAAATTAATATAACTATCCCCAGGTTGATAAGAGAATCATTAGAAAACTCTTGGGACTTTTTTGCCCAATGACATTATCCTCTGCACATTCCTACCTCTTGGGTCAATCCAACACTCACATAAGTCATCAGGAAGGATTTTATAAGCTTCTGGAGATGCTGAGGCATTTTGAGTATTCAGGACAGAAAACCCACCTAACATGATTGAAATGATATTCCTTCTGTCTCTTTACCCTCCAAGAAACAAAATGTAGTTCTTTTATTAAAAAAGTCTCCGTCACAGGGGAATTACTTGTTTTGCAGTCTCTGCTTTCACTTTTAATGCAGTTGTCCTACATGTTGTTAATAAAACTCACTTCTCACAATGAAATTTAGACTTTCATGGGTGTCCTTTAAAGTAAGTACTGATTTCGTTTTTCCTACCACCATTTTAAGAATTCATCTCAGTTCTTGCCATTGCCATATGTTTTTTTCATAATATTTGAGTTGATTGCTTTGTTTTACACATTCTTGGATTTTTTTACTGTCCCCTATAAGACCTTCCAAGTGGAAGGCTTCACAATAAAGTTCAACTTTGTTGAAAACTGTTTAAAGATCACTTTTGAACTGAATCAAAATAGCTAAGTACAGTAATGCCTGTACTTAATTTTCCAGAAGGTAGAAGGAATATATATATAAACATACTTGAATCTGTCTGTCTAGCCATGTGTTTCACCAGTCCTCCTCACTATGACATTCATTACTCTAAGTAAGCTGTAGCAGTATACAAGTTATTCCAATCTGAGTATTGCCTCAAAGCAATTAAAAAAGACTTTAGGGCTCTGGGGAGATCACTCGAGGGCTCAGGAGCCCAAGTGGTGTTCTCT
>JAVSBS010005218.1:0-10961 GCA_033124195.1 Coracias cyanogaster
GACCTGTGTGAATGCTGGTGAGTACCTTGTTCTCTGTGGCTGACAGGGAATAAAGCCTGTCACTCTTAATTGCCACCTCCCTTCCATGCAGCAGCTTGTACAAATCCTTGATAACGAAATGAAGCTCAATGTGCACATGGAGTCAATGCCTCACCATCGATCATAGCCCCATCTATCAGCACTGAAACTTCTTGTAAGTCTTCTTCCAGTCGCCAGCTGTCTGTCGGCTTGGACGCGAGGGGCGCGTGTTGCAGATGGAACATGGCGATCGTGTCTTTGTTTGTTTGAAGGGGTTTTGCTGGGGCACAGGCTCCAGTGACTTGAAGGCAGTTGGCCCGCACGATTTTACAGGTGCTGTTTTGCTGGGAGGTGCTGGGCGCAGTTTCTGGCACGGCAGCGCTTGGGTTTGAGAGGCTGGTTTGTTGGCGCTCCTACCAGCGGCCGCCCCGGTGCAGGGACAGGCCCTGCGCAGCGTTGCTGTCAGCTGCAGCTTGTCTCCCCACCCCAGACTGACCGGTTGGTCCCAGCTGTGGCCACCATTGGCCTGGCTCTGTCCAGACACCTGCACAGGTTTCCTTTGGAGCTCTGTTGTGTGTGATTTGGCCTCTGCCGGTTTGTAGTTAGGTGAGGAAGAACGTGGCACATGGAGGCGTCCGTACGTTGGGACACCTGAGCTCCGCCAGCACTGCGGGAAGCCTCGCCCCGGGTAGGAAGCCGTGTGCTGTAACCGGGGCTTGCCCGGCAGTCTCTCCCTGCTTCAGAGCTTACACTTCAGCCCCGGCTTTTTGCCCTGTCAACTTCTCCCTGCGCTAACGCTCCTGCGGCTTCCTGAAGTGGGGAGAGCAGTTCAGAGACTGCTGCCACAAAGTCCTCCTGCGGGGAGTGGGAGAAGCCGCTGACTTCTGATTGCTGCGGCACGTCCCGTGTGCTCAGTTAGGGCTGCTTTGTCCCGGTAATTCAGCAAAGGCCATCTTACTCATGAAAGAAGCTGTTTCATATTTTTAAAATATTATTTAGTGTTAAAGAATTTGGCATTTCCTGTACTTCTCAGGTAGGGTTGCTGAAGCCCAACATCACATGTGTGCGGATTTGGGGAGTCCTGGGCAGCGTTCTTTGTGGCAAAGTAGCCTGATGTCCCTGTTAAGCTTACAAAGCATGTTCTCGGGTAGAACACCATTTAATGGAACACAAGGTCTAGAAAAACAGCGGCACAAAACCCCGCTCAGTTGTATTTCCATCCACGTGGGAAGTAGTGCTACGGGTCAGGAGAGCCTGATAGTGAGACGTGGTGACTCTGCGGCTGGACGTCTCCTTGTCTAAATCCATGCGATTGTCACGTCGTCGTGGGCAGCCTCCCCGACCGAGGCAGTGAGCGCGCGCTCTGGCCACGAGTTATGGCCCCCCAGGAGACAGCGCTTGTCGTGGGGGTTGTATCCCCCCGAGCGTGCCCGGGTGCCTTGCGCGGGGGACGCGGGGTCGCTGCCGCCTGTGACGCGTGTCTCCGTTTGCAGGCATTAAGTGGCGGTTTCCACAGGCCGCGTGGCTCGGACCCATGAAGGCCTGCACTGAAGACAGCTCGCTGTTGGTGCAGACTGGATGCTTCTCTCGCAGCCGCGTCGTGCCTCCTGAGAAAAACTTAATGAAAGAGCGCTTTCAGTGCTGGCCTGTTCCCGATACTGCACAGTCATGGAGTGCAATAATACTGTATAGTTTTTTTAAGATTTCATTCGACCAGTCCATAACGCAACAATGCAGGCATTACTAATGGTAACTTATTTTATATTCATGTTTCACACAACGGCAGATTGAGTTGATACCTGATTTTTCCTCGTTAAAAAAAAAAAGTTTGTTTAATCTGTTGTATTTTATATGAATTTATGTTCATTTTGTAGTTTAAAACAGAGTTATAGGAGTGTCTGGTATTGTCCTAAGTAATTGACAGCTGTCTATCAAATATCTCTAATGTGGTGGAAGCAGGTTTATATATTTTTCAAAATATATGGCAGAGTTGAACAGTGCGTTATATACTAAATTATATAAACAAAACTATATGCAGAGTAGTGACATCATTTTGTGACTTCAGTAAAAGTAAAGATCAACTGCTCTTTGTGTTGGCCGGTGTGAGAGGCTTTTCCTTGACCATTCCGAAGAGGTGAGAAGCTGGGCCTTTCTGCTGTCCTCAGCAGAAACCCAGGAGTTAATTTAAATAAAGAGTTCTCATTTACTGTGTGAAGTACCTTGTTTGTATCGCTGATGGATATTCTTAGAATTGCAATTGAAAAAATGCATAAAAAGCCTACTTTCCAAAGTCATTAATCTGGCGTTTGTCTTGTTTAAGGCCCCGATGGGCTCCGTGTTCTGGAGGAACATGCAGAGCTCCGTCCCTTCCCTCGCGCGCCTGCAGCCAGCTCTCGAACGCCGTTCTCTCACGGGGCTGGGCCTTTCCTTCAGGTGAGCTCCCTGGGCTGGTGGGAGCGGTGGCTTCCTCCTGACGACTGTGCCTCCTGGCCGGTGTGCTCCGGGCTGGGAGCAGGGTGGGAGGCTGCGTCCCGGCAGCTCCTGCTTCCTGCGCCGTCCCGTCCCTGCTCCGAGCTGCAGGGTTTCACACCCCTTGTGGAACCAGCCAGAGCGGTTCCTGGATCCTCCTTGCCAAACGTGATCTCTGAGTGGGGAGGGAGGTTGTCTCTGCTGGGAGAGCAGATCAGGTGAGGTGGGAATCTGTGGAGCTGTGATGAAAGCAGCTCTCATGGGTGGCCAGAATTGTCTTTGACACTCCCTGAGGCTTTAGGGACCAGTGTAGGAAATGTTTTGGGTAACTGGAGCTCTGCCTGCCTGGCTGAGAAGAGTCGATGCCAGTTGTTACAAGGGTTGCTCATCACAACTGTTGAACACTGGCCTCAAGGCTGCTTTGACTGTGATGAAATCATCTCTTCAGGTAGTTCTTCTCTTCTGAAATAGATTAACCAGAACTTGCTGGTGTGGATGGAGTTTTCATTTCTTGTTCATTACACACTTTGGACAAATGAGACAGAAAACAAATAAATGTGCATGTGTTGCTAGGCTGAGATCTTCTCCGAGCTGTTCACAGTGTCACCCTGGTGACAGCTGCTCATGATCTGCTGTCTGCCCCCAGTGATCCCTCCCTCCCGTTTGAGCAGGCTGGTTTATCCTGTGGTGGGGTTAGGCAGGTGAGGACCTTTGCTGATGTCCCTTAAGGGCCCCAGAAGCTTTTTTGGTTGTGAACACAGGCTGGGTAGCGGTTTGGTTGTGTCTGTAACTGCTCTGGGTTGTGGGGTGCACAGAGCAGACCGGTTTCAAAGGGCTTGATGGTCATTGAGGGCAGCAATACCTGCCAGCCTTCCTCTAAACCACTTGACAAACACCAGCACTGGGTATTTGTGGTGCTTTAAGTGGGAGAACTTGTTCTGGTCTGAACTTGCTGCTTCCTAGAATCAAGCCTAAGCCCAGCTGGGCCCTTGACAGGCCTCCTGAGCCTGGAAGCTGCCTTCCACAGCACCCAGGGGACAGGCCCTGGGCAAGTGTGTGCTGCTTCCCCTTCACCCCTCACCTCCCAGCCTCCAGCAGCCCGCAGCATGGCTGTCCCGGTGGGGCAGGGCTGCAGCGAGCCCTCGCTGAGTGCGGTGTTGGGGAGCATCTCGGGCTCGTGCCTTCACACCACACACCTGCCGCTCACACCTCAGCCTTTACTTTCGCCATGACCGAGCTGCGCAGCTCATCGCTTATGTCAGGAGAGGTGCAAAGCTGTAAGATCTTTGAGGTCTGTGTGATAAGGTAGGCTGGAAGCTTGATCTTGTCCCGTTGCTGATTAGAAGGAAAGTTCAAGCATCCACGCAGTCTGTCCAAGAGCCGCAGGATCCTCACCCTGAAGGCAAGCAGCAGGAGCTCATCTCGGCCCAGCCGGACAGCGGGAGGCAGCCGGCCACTGTCGCTGACCTGGGGAGAGGAGGTGGATGGTGCCAGCAGAGTGGCAGGACCACAGGGAAACGTGGGAAGCACCCACCATGGGACGAGAGTGCTTCCCCACGGATCGATGCTTTCCTGGTGGCTCTGCTCCCACTGTGGGGAGTGGCTTCACATGGAGCTGCCTGTGTGCTTGAGAAGTACCTGCACTTTGGTTCCCACGTTGAATTTTGCTTGTTGCCCCATGGCGAGGAAGGAAACGGTGATCTTGTCCTGGCCCAGGATCCTGACCCCCACGTGCCGGTTCAGGGAGATGAAGATGGGGCTTAGCGGGACATGGGGTCCTGGTGACGTGACGCTGTTCGGCCAAGTCCACCTTCTCACCCTGCTGCCTGCTTGGTCGAAGTACTGCCCTCCCTGAATGGTCATGTTTATCCTAAAAGAGAGGAAAATCAAAGCTCTGCACCCTACAGCTCCCCCGGCTGACATCCCTCATTCCCCACAGGACTGAGGCACAGCTGGTTTGGGATCTGAACCCCCTTCCCAAGACACAGCTGGGGCGGCCTTGCTCTTCTGGGAGTCACCCGAAGCAGGGCCCACAGGCTGCTATATTTGTCTTTTATTTTTTTTTAATGCTGTTAAAAATATCCTTTGCAATTTAAAACACGCGGTGAAGAGCAGAACCGCTCTGGCCAGCGCGAACGTACCACACAGCGCCGTTGGGGTAACAGCAAGTGCTTCTGCCGCCGGACTTAAACACTGCTTGTATTTTGGCGTTACGCGGCTTGTTTTCCTGTGCTACACAAATAAGCTGGTTTTTCTCTCGCACAACCATGATTGCCAGATTTCCAGAGGGATAGCTGTCGCCAGATAAGGTGTTCATTAGTTCTTTGTTTGTCTGGTTGGTCTGTTATTATGTACTGAATATTTCAGAGCGCCCCTTTTCAGTACAAAAACTGGCGGGTCTGCCCAGCGCGCTGTGATGTCGGGCTGTGAGGCCAGCGTTAGCTGGGCCGCAGGCAGGGCTCCTCTCCTACAGCAGATTATTCTGTACACGCTGACCAAAGAGTGGTCAGAGGTCTGGAGTACATTCTTCTTGTTTTCCAACCAATGACCCAGGCAGAACCGCTTAGCAAATTTAAAGACAGTTTCTTGGACAACACTTGTGATTGTAAGAAGCCTAGTGCAGTGAAGTGATCAGATAACTCGGATGACAGCACAGAAAACAGGGGCAGGTATTATACTCCCAGAGAAGAAAAAAAAACACCAGCCAGGGGGAAAAAAGGCCCTTGCCCCTGAAACCTGCCTCGAACGTATCCAAACAGCAGGTATTTGTGTCTCACAGGGGTTTCCCTCCAGCGAGACTTGGGACTCCAGCCCCGGTTTTCTTTGGTGGCCGAGCTCAGAGGCACTTTCTTACACCCCGGTAAAATGTCAGCTGCAGTAAGGAAAAGTAATGTGTGTGACTTAAAATGTTATGGTTTAAATATTGGCAAAGGCAGCCTGAAAGCTGTGGGGTCCGTCAGTGCACGTGCCATGCTGTGTTCCTTCAGACAGTACTCTCTACACCGGTAACTCGGTTTGTCCGTGCACCTCTTACATACTCCTGCCTGCAGGACAGAGACGTCAGCCTTGTGCAGGAGCCGGTGGGAGACATCGTGCTCGTTTGCTCCCAGGGAAGGAGGATGGGCCTGAGCGTTCTCGGACTCCGCTTGGCCAGCAGTGCCCTTCCACGGGTGGCCAGCGCTGGGGAGCGGGTCTCAGCGCTGGGACAGCGCACTTTTTGAGCTGTGTATTGAAGACATGACTGCCTGGGCTTCATTGGGGCTTCTGGCTGATCTCAGAACTTCAGACCAAGAGCTACATGACAGGTTCGCTACTGCTTTTTTCGGACTGTGGAGATGTGAGTGGTGGCCCAGGTTATTTGGTGAAAAAGCTGACGAGGGCATGCTTAAAATTACAATTACAGCCCTGCACTAACGCAGGCAAATGAGCCCCGTAAAGGATACAATAACTGCGCTGTTCCATCTGGAAGCATGGTGAGGAATTTCCCTCCATGTTTGTAGTATTTTTGCAGCAATTCATTCTTCGCTACCTAAGATTGGATAAGAAATGATAAAATGGGTAAGAGCAGCTCTGCACCACCTGCCTGTTAGGTCGGGCAGGTGCCGGGTCCAGCCGCTCCAGAGCGTGGACACGTCCGAGCGCAGCCTGTTGCCGTCCCGCAGCAGCCACTTGCCTTTCCACCTACGAGGGTAAAATCGCAGCAGGTGACGCTGCAGGAGATGGGCTCCTCCTTGGGCTCTGCAGCTTTCTCGCCAGGCACCAGCGTCCAGCCCGTGGGCGATGGGGGCTCCCGGGAAAGCAGGTAGGAAATGGTGCCGGCTTGGCCTGGCCCTGGAGAGCAGAGGGAGCTGGGTGTGTGTGGGGCAGCACCCACGCGGGGCTGCCGGGCTCCTCTGCGGGGAGCCTGCGCCTCGGGGAGTGGGGGCTGAAGTGCTCTGTCCTGGGACTCTGTCTTGGGGTATTTCCTATCTGACAAGGAGAGCACAAAGTGCGGCTATTTCAGAGAGCAGGATTTTGAAAAGAGGTGGTTTTCAGTTGTGTATATATACACATCGGCGTGAGTAAAGAATGACTTTTTGGGCGAGCATTCCTGGCTCCGTGCTCTGGAGGACTGATGATCTGAGATCCTTGGTGTGGCAGCAGCCTCAGTGCCCTGCCTCCGTGGAAACTTCATCTGTTCATAGTCAAAATGACTTTGATTTTATCGCTCCTCCGTCATCCACAGCCTGGGCTAGGAACGGGTGCAGTATTCACCTGACCAGGCAAAACGTTCATCACCCTCATTCTGGCAGTTCCTACCTTCCAAGGGCTTGGCTTTGCCAGTTTATTATTCTCTAAGGTCCATTTCTGCGCATCTCAGCTGAAACGTTGGGATATAAATGCTGCAGGTGACCGCACGGAGATCCTCTCTGTGCAAGGGGAATGCAACTGCTTTTGGGTTGTCGCGTAGGGGATTATTTAACATCGCACTGTCTAATTTAATGGGATTGCACACAGTGAACTAATGTGGCTGTATAAATCCCCCCGTTCAATTAGAGAGCATTAGAGACGCGCAATTCCACTGAATTCATTGTCGTCGTAAACAGGCAAGTAAGCACATAAGGAAATGCAAGCTCACCTTCAGCTGCGCTCGTGGGCTCTGCCGCCAGCAAAGCCAGCTGCCTGGCCGTGTGTCGCTCCTGCTGCCTGGAAGAGGAAAGTGCTCCGTGTATCCCATTCCAAAAGCTAAAACTACGGGATGTCCTTGCTGTAGGAATGCAAGTTTCTGGATCTGTTTTTCTCTCCACTTGCATAACTTCAAACAGCAGCGATGGAATATCACCAAAATAATAATACCTCAGCAAAAAGGAATTGCTCCCAAACAGAGGTTTCAGTGAAGAGACTCCATGATTGCAAAGGCATCAGCTCTGCTGGCCTCAGCAGCAGAGATAGACAGTGTAATGGATTTGATATCAAGATTTTATGTAAAAGAGAAGGAGAGCTGCCCGCAAGATGAAGAAAACAGCTCATCTCCCCAAATATTTTCACTATTCTTCTTACGTGGCTTCCTGCACCTTAGGCAGAGCTGGACAGTGGCTGTGGTCTGTGCTGTGCACGTGGGACGAGGTACTCGCACCACCAGAGTGCAGGGGATCCTCGGGGACGCTCGCCGTTTCCCTCCGGGTATGCTGACTGGCTTTTCTTTAAGCCTACCCGAGGCTGAGGTATTTGTGTAAGCTTTGGGCCTCCTCCTGAACTTGCAGAGTTCTCGTGACTCTGGAAACTGGAATCTGAATGCATGGCACGGTTTATGCGGCAAAAGAACAAAATACAAATTCAAGCTTTGTTTCAGCAGGTGGGGTAGAAGCTAGACCCAAATACTGTCCCTCGCACGGCTGCAGCTGGTTTTGGCTCTACCTGTCTCTAGATGCTGTGTGTGTCTGTGGTTCTGTGATACCTCGCCACCTTCTAGTACAGCCTGGTAAGAGAAGAGCCCTGAGGGTGCAGATAGAATAGGCACTTGCATTGCCTAAAGCAGATTTTTTTCTTCTTTCCTTCCCTCTTGCTGCAGTTTAACTTTCTTAATGTGTCTTTTCCCACTGGAGTCGCATGTTCCGTATACAGACCCGGCCCCAGTTCTCCCAGTAGTCATGTCACCGTACCTCTGGTATGCTCTCTCCTTTGACCGCAGCCTGTCCTCTTCAGTGCCGTGGGATTCGTGGGTGCCAACAGCAATGGGAACGCTCCAGGCACCTTCATGGTTCCTCCTCTCGTTCATGATGAACTCGTAGAGGTCTCGATTACGCTCGCAGCAGAATTTCTGGAAGTGGAAGAGCAGTGCCATGATGAGAGCGGGCCTTTCCACAGCAAACCGCTGCTAACTTTTCTCACCAGCTTACTAATTCATGGTCCTGAGATGGTGGGCAAACGTCTCCGAAGGCAGGGAAGAGCTTCAGCAGACTGCCACAGTACTCACACCTCGGGGCAGAGTCCTCCTCTGTCTGAAGGGCATGAGGGGAGAGAGAACGCAGGGAGGATGGAAAGTGGGGTATTAGTGTGCAGATCCTCATTTTGTCTCGGGGAAACAGGGCTCTGCTCAAAATGCAGTCTATGAATCTGTTAAAACAGGTCTGCATCTGTCATATCTTGGAACGCTTTAACTCAAAACATTACATTCAGGAAACCTCCAGAAAGAAAAGAGAGTCTGTAGTAAATAAATAAAGAATGGGACGTGTTCCATGTGGTCTGCTCCGTGATCCTGCTCTGGTGAGGGAGTTGCGCTAGATGATCTTCAGAGGTCCCTTCCAACACCTACCACTGCGCATCTGTGACAAACCCTCAAAGAAATGGAATGACCGCACTGTTTGCGAGACTCATCCCTTCCTAGTGCAGAACCTATCGTTGAGCGCTCTGATGTATTAACCCTTTCAAATACATTGCTCGGAGCTTTGGAGAGAAAGAGCTCCTGGACTGTTGTACTGTTGATCATTAAAAAATCTGTGGGGAATTTCATGAGGAACCAGCAGCAGATCTGTTGACAAAGGAGCTGAGCGTGTTTGACCAGATACAAATCACGGCTGCTGCAGGATGTAGCGTGGGGATGGACACTCGATGTTCCAAAAGAAACACTTGGGTTTTGAAAACATGTTTTGAAACTGGGTTATAGACAACACAGCTGCCCACAGTGAGCCGTGGGATTCCGTGCCTAAGGCCTCTGCTCCCGAGGGCAGCACGTGGAGCTCAGCTCCTCAGAGACAGCAGCCACCCTGGGAGGGTGCCTGCTCCGGGCGCTTCGCTGCTGCGCTTCACTTACGCTGCTTCTGCTGTACTCCCTGCTTAGCACTTCCATCCATATCCTTTTCGGAATGTGTTAATTTGAAATACTTGGCTTCTCTGGATCATAGTTCCTGGAAATTCCCTTGCTCCCCCACCTTGTGCCTGGTGGCGTTACTCTGCTAAGGGCTACGGGCGGCTCTATGCGCTGCCTGTATTCTTTGACTGTATACCATGTATTTATATAAATTCCACGTCTTTCTTTGAGGCACAATGTTCTGCTCGGAGGTTCTGAGCACAGCCTCTTGCTGTTCAGGTGTGCACAACAAGCATCGTTTCAACATAAAAAAAACCCTTTTGTGGCAGAGCTCCTTCACCGGCTTGGCAAAGGGCATTGGTTTTATTCTCCCTGCACGGCAGTCACGGGAATTAAAGTGAACAAGCCGCACAGAAGGGAACACCCAGCCCGACTGACCTCCGTCTGGGTGTTTTCCTGGGCGGATTCGGGTCTGTAGGCCAGAAGCGTAGGCAGGCCGACGGAGGGGAGCGTGCTCAATGACTCCTTGAACAGCTTCACGAAATCTTCTTGGAACTCAGAGCGGAAAATATCAAAAGCAACACGGAGTCATATCTTTGTTCAGGGGTAAAACCTTTAAGCATAAAATGTACATATGCAACCTGGGTGCGTCCTTACCTCCGTGTCACACAAAACATCTAAGCTGCCAAACTCTTCTGACAGGGCTGCAAGTAACAGTGATAATGAGAATTACTGAAGGCTTATCTTTAGACACGTTCGGTTCCTTTCTCAGCGTGCCAGCCTTTTCTCACGAGCTGCAGTGGCTGCCCCAGACCTTCCTGCCAGACCTGGTCTTACACCGTCAGAAGGTTCTACACAGGCTCTGGATCCCTGTGTGACCCTTCCCAAACGCCCGAGGGCCTGCAGCCGGGCACTGACATGGGGTTGGGGCTTTACAGAGTCACCCCGCTGGAGTCACAGGGATGGCTTGTTGCGTAGGGTCAGCGAGTAGCACTGATCTAACGTTGCATCGTCCTCTAAAGCGTTTCCACCCTCTGGTCCCAAGAAAGCTGTAGGGCCGACTGCAGTTTTTTCTCATTTCCAGGTGCAGTCTGTGCCTCCTCAGTGCACCGAAGGGCTTTTTGGCCTCGGGGGCAACAGGAACTACCTCAGATGGCCTGAGGGAAACACGAGTAACCTCTGTCTTGAGCAAAGCTGTTTCTTACCCGCTGCTGTGCAGGTGTGTCCATGAAGCCGGCTGGCCTCTGTCTGCAGCGCTCCGGGCGGCTCCTGCGTCGCCGTGGCTTCCACGTGCCCGATGTTTCCATTTCCCTTGAGACACAAACCCACCCGTTAACCGCCGTTAACCGCCGTGCCTGCCACCGGGGTGCTCCTCACCGGTGAAGGGGGCTTTCCCAAGTGAATGTCAGTAAAGATCCCAACGCGCAGCGGGGCCCGCAGCGCCGCGTTCCTCCGGCAGCACGTCGGTGAAGGGGGCGGGACGTGCCCCGGGGCGCAGCTGGGACCCGCCGGGGCGGCTCCCTCACCCGCAGCCGGCACCACCGCGGGCGGGAAAGCCCGCGCTGTGCTGGCCCGGCCCCGGCCCCGGCCCCGGCCCCGGCCCGCACCGGTCCGCCGTGTCCGCGGCCCGGGCCCGTCCCGTCCGCCCCGTCCATGGCCCGGCGCTGGCACGCGCCGTCTCCAT
>JAVSBS010005222.1:0-28478 GCA_033124195.1 Coracias cyanogaster
AACCTTGACTCTCAACTGCTGTACATTCTTCTCACAGATACCTTGTGTCTTCCCACATTCTTTCTCACAACTCCCTTATTTTTACCCAAACTCACACATGATCAAGGGGCCTGTGAAATAGTACATTCTGTAGTTTCCCACAACTGACCGTGCAGGGAGCCTGCAAAATCTAGTTGGTTCTATGAGGTACACAAAATTGAGTGATATAAAACTCCTGGTTGAAAAAAAAAAAAAAAAAGAAAGTGCAATTAAACTATGGCAGTCACCACAATAGATCTCATTATGGAAGTCACAGATAGCAGCTGATACTTAAATAATATGGTATAATTTCTGCTATTTTTCAGTTTATCAAGTTAAAATTTTGAATAGATTTATCTCTGAAAGTACACCACAGATATCTCCAAGTGTTTGAAAGAGAAAATGGAGAAGTCACTCATATAAGTTGACGAATTTGAACGATCGTTTAAAATTTTGAGCTATGTTAATGAATGATTTTCAAACTCATTCTTCAGTCCTGCATTGAACCGATATTTTTGAGATTCCTTCCCCCAAATGAAAAATTATCTCTAAAAATATTACATCTATCTAGCAAATTAAAGTTAAATAAATAGTACATTTTCCTGTAATAATGAATTGTTACTAGTTTGCACTAGTGGATCTGCAGATATTCCTGCAGGAATCCCTTTTATTTACATGTCAAAAAAAGGTGATCTTATTTTTCTTGTGTATTTCAGTTGCTTGTTTTAGCTAACCCTGGCAGAGTTATGATGTATTTGCACTTACTCCTAGAAGAAATGTTTTCTAATCTTACAGACAGTACTGAAGAGCCCTGCTGCACTTTCATTGCTTTCATTTCTTCATTGTAGCTAATACTTTTTGTCTTCCCTCTTACTGAAAACTGTATTGATCTGACAATGGCAGTAAAAACAGACAATCGTGTATTAGTGTGAATGTGTACACTGTCTCTTCAGCTCCAACAGAATTCTTATCATTTTTGCTGTAATTTAATTTACATGCCCTTAAAGTAACACAGGTAGGGAGGCTGAATTCACCCTCATGGACAGGGTGAGCAAAAGAGTGGATGCCATCAGTGCACTGCTGTCAGGAGGGAAGTTGAGACAGAATGCCGCCCTGACCCAAATCACACACCAAGCACAGCTAAACTAACATAATTTGTGCCATTAGAGGTCAATAGCAAATTTACTGCCTGCCCAGAGCAAAAGGAAATCAGAAAGTGTATTTCAGAGACACAATTCTTCCCTTGTGTTATTTTCAGGACAGCACAGCTACATGCGTACCATTTATAGCAGGTTTACTGCCATAGCCTTAGACTGACCATGTCGGGAGGAGAAGGAAAAATAGAAAAAAAATTACTCACCTTCAATCTCAGAAATAACTTGCTAAATTAAAATGGTACTTTGGCTTTCACTATGCAACTTGAATAGCTCAGAAGTGTAATGGGAAAATAAATAAGTTTTGCATTAAAGGTAAAATGTTAAGTTCATCTATTTCTCTTCCTTTGTTTTCTTTCATCCCTCCATGCCCTGGGGCAAGGCCTGCACTAAATAAAATACTTTCAGTTAATAGAAGCTCAGTGTTGGAAAACTAACTTCATTTTTCTTTTACTTCACAAAATGATCTGGGGTGGATTTGGTTAACACTCTGTATCAACTGCGTACCAAAATTTTAATGTGAGCAAAAGTGGTAAGAGACAAACACCGCACCTTGAGAAGTAAATGTTTCAGTGGAGCTAAATTCTGGGGTGACTTACCAATTAAACCAGGGCAGTTCTTGAAACTGGCCTTACTTGCTCTTAATGCCAGTGATTTAGATCGGTATGAGTAGTCTGCAGCACCACAAATGAAAGAAATCTAGCACAGGAGCTGTGCTTTTTCTGCTCATAAGCTGTAGCTCCTACATAAGACATTAGGCTTGGGTTTGTTTGGTTTTTGGTTTTGGTTTTCTTTTTCTTTTAGTATTCAGTCTTAGTAAACACTTATTGTCTGTCTCACCCTTCATTGCTAAATGTCTGTTTCTCCTTTTTCTTCCCCATACCAAACAAATTTTAACTGTCAGATGAAAACCAGAATTTAAAAAGCCATACATTAGAAATATGATGCACAAATATGTGGTCAATAAGCAGAAAAACTCATCTGACTTGGCAAATTTATTATCTGCATTTTATAAAGTTTAGGCTTCAAAGAAAATGTTGTGCCTTTGGGGAAACTAACTAAAGTCTTGAATTTCCCCTTTTTTCTAAGTGTTAACCAACTTTTATTTTCCCTTGGTTAATATTTTTTGACAAAAGCGTGTTATTTAAAATACATATTACAATGTCAAACAGAATGTCTTTTGGCAAATGTTATTTAACTTCAAGCTTTGTCATTCCTATGTGCCCATCAAGACATACAGTATTCAGCTTTTTCTTCATTAACTTCTTTCAAGTTTCAATTTGCAGGACAGTGAAGATACTTCAATATGATAATTCTTATTATGTTCACAAATGTGGAAACTGTTGACTACAATGGCAACCCAACAATAAATTTTTGCTTGTTTTTACAGAAAAGTTATGAAAGCACCAGGCTAGAATAATTTGTCTTATTTACCAGCTTATTTGTAACACATCAAGGTTAACCAAATAATTGTGTGTATTCCCTATACACATAACTAACACACACCCATTATTTGTCTTGTCTATTGAGCATCACACAATGAGATGAGAACTTCATTTGAGAGACAATCCTCATAACAACTAGCAATGGAAATCTGTAATGATTTCTGAATAAGTTTGATGTCCTCCAGGCTTTTTCAGAGTTCCTTTCAACTGAGTAGCATACTAAATTGTAAGCCTTTTTCTTATTTGGTGACTTGTTCATTTCTGTGCAGCAAATGTTTTCAACATCTGGAATTATAGTCATGTTTACCATACAGCATTGTATCACAGTATATATTGTGCAAAAATATCTTGTTGGGTGATTTTGCTTAAAATAAATGTTTCCTTAGTATCTCCTTCCTCTGATGGATTCAATGCAGATTAAAGGTTCTGGCCAGCTAAACAGTAAAATACGTATACACACAGACATACGCATGCAAATATATATATTTATTTTGAACCTGGTAGGTATTTACAATGCATTCTGATCTTGAAGTCTAAGACATTACTTCATCTTGTAGAGCTATGCATTTCCTATTAGGGTAATTTCAGTACTGTAATCAACTTTTTACTAGACATGACACGTTTTAGAACTCAAGAAGTCATCTTTGTATTAAGACTAAAAATTTCCATGTAGTTTAATAAGAAAAACATTATTCAGAAAAACATTAATTCATCAGAGATTCCTCCCATGTCAAGGGCATTAATTACTTAACCTCCCAAGATGAAATGCCTTCAAGGTTCATAACATTCAATTATATTATGTGTCTGGCAAAGGTTTTAGAAGAGTTTGTGTGATAGTAGAATAAAAGAATTTCAGAGAGTAATGAAAGATTCTAAATAAAGCTGGACAAAACTACTCTAGGAACATTTGAAGTCAAGGATAATGGCAGGGCTTGCTCTTGGAGGTGGTCTACAACCATACTTAATAGAGCAAACATCATGTATTAAATACTCTTTTTCAAATAGACTTGAATTACAAATGAAATGTTAATTGGTTGTGTGTTTATGCATATAGTTCTTCAGATCTTTCAAATGGTAATATAGGCATAGAAAATTAGAAAATAAATATTCTTTGCCATAGAAAACCCTCACCTTCCTTCTTCTGTAGTAGTATCTATCATCTAACTAAAATCAAGTCTTGAAGGAAAGGTGGTCTTTCCTCACTGCTGAAGCTGTGCTATTAAGAATATGAGACTAATGAACCCAAAATAAAATTTGTGACCTAGTGATGTTTTTTCAGGGCATTCACCCTGCAAAAGTTCTAGATTCCAGTGATCAGTTCCAGTACTTGTTTACATATGTTGCATTTTATTCAATGGGTGATAAGTACAAGATCTGAAAGCGCTCCCTGAAGAAAAAAAATTTCCCTTTTACAGCAGAGATGCTGTCACCAGAGACACGTTCTCTATTGCTTGTTTGTCTTCCTTTGCTGTGCTTTGAAATGGTTGGGGCTACTTTCCTTATGCATGGTGCTGAAGTCAGCATTATGTCTATACAAAAATTTTGCTCTGAATACATTTTCTAAATAGGGCCCTGTGGGGAACTTATCTAAGTGGAGGCTTGCTTTGTGCATTTTAAGCTATTTTACTTATGCCTAATATACTCAGAACAGCCAAAGTAACATAGTCTTCAATATATCCAGTAGGGCAGCTGTAGTTGTTTACATAATTGACACAAAGAGAGGCAGCAGTGGCTTTTAAAGTACCTAAGTTTTCAGGTGGGGATTCTGTGGACTTTGTCTAAACTCCTCATTAATATCTTTTTTAACTTGTTCCTGTTAATCATCAATTAAATTTAAGCTTACCCTCCAATTTACTCTTGCATTTTTGGAAACCTAAATTTTTGTGCTTCACTTCCCCATCTAGAAAATGAATGCACCATGCAAATGTGCAGATTCTTTGCTTCTGTTTATTTCCTACTAGAATGCAAATAATAATTATGCTATTTGTTGTTTTACACAATATAACACTTTTTGACAATTCAGAATTTTAAATACATTGATTTGTTTAGAAAACAAAATAAGTTAGGTTAAAAGAAATGTGTTGTTCTATTTATTCTGTCATAGGGGTATAAAACTATCATGATGTGATTTTAAGGTGGACTTTTTCTTGTCTGGCACCAATGGTTTCAGCAAAATAGTTGATGTTGCAGAGTCCAGCATACTTGTTCCTGTCAAATATCTATGCCAACCATCTCTCATATTATTCTGCATACAGATTTCTAGTGTTCGCTTCTGATCCACCTCTAATTTAAAGCTTTATTCATACTTGTAACATGAATGGTCCAACGATAACGTGTTGAAGTTTATCAAATTCATTGTCTCTTACACGACAATCTCTGCAGAAGAAATAGCTACAGAAATTGCTTTTAGATGGTACTGATGGTATCCGTCCCCTTGGGTGATCAAGCATTATAGATGCTGTGAATTAATTTGGTACTCTATAGTGTATACAGCCACAGTGAGACTGCAGCATGATTTTAACATCTTTTTACTGGATCACAGCATGACAGGAAAAATCCAAATGATTTTAAAGGCCTCAGGAAGGGAGTAGAAATAAAAACATGTATTAGATATGGGGAATCATTAGTTCTTACAAAGGTAGTGGTTAAATGTGAGGGAGGTTAAAGTGAGGACTTGAAGGATTTTTTTTCAATGTTAAAAGTACTGAATTAGTCTCTAGATTCTGAATTCAGTTCAGTATTTCTATAAGATCTTGAGGAATGAGGGCAATAATAATATGCGGTATGCAATGCCAGTAGTGATAATGAAGGCAGCTCTTAGTGAGCTGGGCTTTTTGCAAGCCTTTCATCTAGTCCATGTGTATTCTGTACTACATAGTGTTGCATTAAAAATATGAAGTATCATTTTGAATGAATTTCTACCTTTAGTCCCAGAAGCAGGAAGGCATGGTTATGGCAGCCATCTGTCATGCTGGTTCAGCCATCATCGTTTTATGCTGCTATCAGTTGCAACTTCTTTCAAGCAATCTTGCCATAGGCTCCTGTGAGCCCAGCCTCTCTGCGGCCCACTGTGGTGCCAGCATACCCTCCTGGACACAATGGACAGAGATGTCTGCCTTAGTGGCCCTTCACATGGAAGGACACCACCACGAGAGCTCATCAAGATGCAACCAGCCCCAACAGGAAGCTCCTCTGACTGAGCAGCTCCTTGTTAAAGTAGCTCTGGCCTCACCCACCACCCCAACCATGACCACCTGGGTGAGGGTGGAGCCACAGAGAGACAGGTGGGCCAGGTTCTGCCTCTGGAACATGAAGCCAACAGAAACAACAAAACATTCTGCTAGGTTGTGACTCGTTCACAGGTCAACTCCAACTTGGGGCAAACAACTCAGGCCCCAGCATGTCAGACTCCTGAGGCTTTTACTTCATTTATGAAGTAGCAAGGAGGTCTGCTAAAGTGCAGAAGAAATGGTGTGTGGTTGTTGGAAAAAAAACAGCCTCATGAGCTGAGTAACACAGGCTTTGATTAGCTTTTGAGAGAGTGCTGCTTGTATGTATTTATTTATAGAAAGAAACCCTTGACATACCTAGGAGGGATTTGGTAAAATATCAAGATGACAAGTAGCAGAGATAGAGAAAACTGGTCTATGCTGTCAGTGGGAGCGTCATCTTCTCACAGGTGTGACTTGGCTTTTGCTCTGTAGAAATTCAGTCACAAATGCTACAAGACATAAAGCATGCTTTATAGCAGAAATGTGGTATTTGGATCCTTGCTGTGTATCTTTTCTAAGACTTCTATGAAATTACAGTGGTTTTTTTCTAAATTATTTTCCCCTGAAATGTGATGGGGGGTTTGTTTTTATTTTTTAATTGGCGTTCTGTGTTGCTTGGTTTGCTTTTATTATATATGGAATTTCTAGACGTTTGTAACTTGAAAATACAGCCTCATTTTATAGACAAAAGTGTAATGAATAAGAAGCAACTCAAAGAGGCACTGTGAGGGTTTCAGCTTACAACAAATGTTGAAAGAACTTACTGGTACAAGAATGTTTAATAAGCTGATAAGTTCCTAGTAGTTCTCATATGACCTTCTTGGGAACAACTGAAGTCTGATTTCACTGCCAGTGTTTCCTAGGTAGAAATTCTAACAGGTAATAAACATGATGTATTTGTTACCTAAGGCAGAAACATTCTAAAACATGTTGGGAAGGTGTCCATTCTGTAGCTTGAGTCCCCAAAAGCTGACTTACAATTGGTCTTTATCCCACTTGGCTTTCCTACCTTTTCCTTTCAGTTAGTCCTGTTAGCTGTGGTTGTGTTTTTGTGTGTGTGGTGGTGAAAAATTACTGCAGCTGTGTGTGGCCAGATTTTCTTCTGTTTTTTTTTTTTCCCAGTATGATGAATAGGAGGGTAAGTAGTCTATAAAATCTTGCTTTAAATTCATAGCATGAGCTTCCATTGCCCAGGGGCTGGAGAAAAATTTGAAAATCCCGCTGAATGAGTCAAACTATAAAACTAGGGAAGCTTTATTTGTCTAGTTTAGATTCCCTGCTTTTTTTAATGCCTGTGTTTTACATAAGTTTTCCTTTACATGGAGAAGTACTTTTTTTAAATAAAACCAAACTTGTGTAGATGTGAAAGAGGGAACAAAGCTTGATGACCTCTAACTATGAGACTGCATATTTCCAATGTGATACAATGAGACCTGTGATGAAAATATTTGCTGAGCTGGAGAAGTTTACAATAACTGAAATTGCACAAAAAGGGAATGTAAACTAAAAGCAACAGAACTTCTGAAACGGTATTGTATCTATGATAGTATTGGTATTTAATGAACAAATATTCTAGGAGAGTTTTGATTTTATTGCTTCCAGATTTTTCTTTCACAGGCTTGTTGCTTCTCTAATTCTGGAAAGATTAGTAAATATATGACTTGCACTGTTTCATTCTTATGACATGATTACTCATTTGTCAAATAGCTGCATTATGGCAAGTCCTGTCATTCTGATTTCCTTTCAGGGAGGAACTAGTTTGCAAGGTTGAACAACTATAGGCTATACTAATTAGTATTATTCTCAGATATTCCTGAAATTGATTTAGACTTTCTTCTAGAAGATAAAAACCTAGAGGCCTGGTAGTAGAATAAAATGTAACATTTTATCATTGAAACAAGGTACTTTGACTTGGGATTGGTTTGAACTGGTATCTTCAGAACCCACTTCACTTGCATGCACTAATTTTTATTAGATGGAGTGTTGTGTTAAAAAAAGAAATCTGCTTTATTTGATAGAATTAGTGTTTGCAAGTTATCTCATCTCAAATAGACTAAGGGTTAGTCTGTTGTCATATATTTTCCCTAAACCCAAGATCATGCATTGAAACACTTGGTCTTATGTGTTGTCAGGAGCTAATGGTTAGATAGAAGAGAACTAGGAAGTCCTGGATGGCATTGATAAATGTCAAGGAGCTGCAATTTAACAACTGGCAAATATTTGACTTGCTGTTTGAGTAAAACATCCACTACTGCTCTAGAGCTGATAAATCGAGATTTGTATCTGTAACCAGAAATATTTTTCTAGTGACTTAAAGGTATTTTGCTAAAAGAAACTTTTACATAGATCTTTAATAGCTTACAACAGCAGGAATCTTGGTGGTACTGGGCACAGAATACATCTTTTTGAAAAAGTTGTGTTATGGCTCTAGAATAATGTATTTGGCTAACGGATACTTCCAAGCAACAATCATGTAGTCCTTGAATCAAGAACATAAATGGTCCTTTTAGCCAATCTTTCAAAATATTTTAATGATTCTTTCAGTGAGTTAGCGCAGCAGTTATGTTCCCATTACTTCATAGTGGTAAAAAAGGTTGATGCTATTACTGCAATGCAAGCAGTAAGATTGGTTATTAACTTTCCTTTGCTGATGGGCTAATGATGGCTAAATCATGAATTTGTTACTAGGGCAACTGGCAGAAGATGCAGCCAAATTTATCTTCCCATTCTTGCACTGTTTCATGCCTAGACTAAAAGCTTTGTTATCCTCACTTGTAAATCTAATGTAGAAGTTCCAAATAATTGTTGGGTTTTTGTTCATTGTTTGTTTGTTTTGGACAAAAGATGTTAAAAGTCAGCATGTGCAAATGCTGTTCTTTGCCTATTATGGTAGGGAAGAAACCTGCTTTTGATTAAACTGCAGCAAGTTAAATCATATGTGCCATCACTCAGTTGTGGTATGGTCAGATCATTCCGAAAGTGGGACTGTACAGGTGGAGGCACCTGCTGTAGAGATGTAAGAAAGTGTGGGTAAGAGTTGGATAGAAAAACAAAGAAAAGGATAGAATTTAAAATACACCTACAGAATCCAGAACCACTGAGAGAAATTTTGGGCTTCAATATTGAGGATGAGCTATTGACTAATGGAAAAAAAGATGAAGATGTGAGAAAAGACTTTTGTTTCCTTTTGGTTCCTCTTGCACTCTGATGAAACAGGACTTTGCATGTTCCTTGCAAATAAAGATACTATACTCCATTATGAATGACTTATCTTAATAAAATCAAGCCAGGTATCCGTGTTACTTTGGTCAGATGCTTGGATCAGATGAGTTAGAATTACTGTGGATATTTGCTCAGTAAAGGTCCTTTGCTTGCAGCAGTACCACTATTTAAATGTCTCCCCTTCTGATTCTGGAAGGCATAAACAGAAACCATTAGTGACTTCTGTCAAGTCTGTCACTTCATTCTCTAAACAAGAAATGAACAGTGATACCCACTGTGACAAATGTAAACAAATAATCCAGAAAACTCAAGTCAACTGCATAATGAAATATTGATATAAATGTACTACCTCAGAGGAAAGTAAGAATAAAAGGGCAAATTTTCAGCTATATTAAAAGAAAAAATGGATTAGGACAAAGGAAGATCGGCCATCAGCAGAAAATGTAACAGGGAATCTTTTGTAGTGAGTTTCTCCTATAAAATAGAAATATGCTGTTAACTACCTGGAAAAAATTAAAATCAATGAATCACAGGAAAAATTGGTTTTATGGCATAGTAAAAGAGGCAGCTATGTGAAGGAGGTCTTAAGATGACAGGGGAAGAATATATAAAGGAAGGGAAAAGCAAATGCCACAGAGAACATGAAAGTCAACATCACAACTACTGATTGAATGTCCAAATGTATTGACTATGTTGAAAGATGAAGGCCATAAAAGGAATTGGAAAACTGGCTTGCAGCGCAGGTACCAGGCTACTTAATTTTGTCCTCAGGTATCTGTTGTCTTGTGCAATTACCGTATTTTATCTCTGCTAAGAAACAAAAAATTGGGGAATTAAATGGTCATTTTGCAAGGGTTGTCAAAAGATTTTCTTTATGTTCAAACCTTCCAATGGTCTTTGAAATAACGCAGTGACCTTTAGTCACTACTTTTACCTTGAGGAAGACTTGCTTTTTGAAGAATGGTTTATGGTAGATGTGGTTAGAAAGAAAAAAACACTACAGCTAGTCCTATGCTAGGTCCTCCTAAACCAGGGGTCCTCAAACTTTTTAAATAGGGGGCCAGTTCACTGTCCCTCAGACACTGTCAGGGGCCGGACTATAGTTTGGAAAAAAACAATGGGGGAGTCGCCCACCTCACTGATGCCACCGCCCCCCTCCCTAGCCCGGCCGCACAGTCCGGAAAGGGTGGCCAGAAGGGACTGAAGGAACTTTGCTGCACGTGGGCTCTGGCCGGGGCGCGGATTAAGTGGCAGGAAGTCATCTGTGGCTTCTTGGTTTCCCCCTGGCGGGGGGGGGGGCGCAGGGAGTTGTGTAAATACCCGCAGGCCGGATTGAGGACCCTGACGGGCCGTATCCGGCCTGCGGGCTGTTGTTTGAGGACCCCTGTCCTAAACTAATGCTGGTTCATAAATGGCATGCCCTGTAGGAGGCTTTTAAAAGGAAGCTAAACACAGAATAAACCTAGAGATGAAGGCTTAGGTTTTAAAGCTAATTTTTTTTCCCCATACTTCTGCATGTCATCAGATAATCAAAATAGCAACTCAGTGCTTCTTTAGGTTTGTATTTAATATGTTTCATTGTCTTACGAAATACATGATATGTATTTAATATACCTAGTTTTCTTACTTGCTACTTTGTAAAACTACCATTTCTAGCTGACTCACATTGCTATTCTCCCTTCCACATCTGAACCAGGGGACATTTAGAGTGTATGTTATGATGATGTGCTTCTGGGGGAAGCCATAGGGCAAGGAAACAGGGTGAAATCCTGTGAAAAAAGGCATTTTTGGCAGGCTACAGAAAAATGTTCCCTGTTCCAGGTGAAAAACGAGGTGCCCATAAGTAATACAAAGAAACTATATTCTTCATATCCAAATGTCACTGGAAGAGACCTCTTATGCAATCCTCTAATTTTCCTTTACCACCCCATGTCATGTTGTTCCCTGGATGGTAGTTCTGATCTGAAACTTTTGCCGGCTGCTATGTTCTCAATATCTACAGAGTTCAGAAACATCTATGTACTTTTTAACCACTTAGTAAAATTTAATTTACTGATTCTGTGAACTGAACTGTAAAATTTTCTTAAAGACAGTGCCTTCCTGAAAGTGAATTATGTTGCTTATCTGTTCATTCAGTTTGTAAAATGGACTGGAAAGGCAGGGTATATTTTTAGATCTGTTATCAAGTAGAATTGAACTTGTGAATAACCTTTTCATGTAACACAAAAGGAGGAGTCATTGGACTGAATAAATCAATCTGCAGTGAGCAGCTGAACCCAGCTGTCACTTAGAGATATTTAAAAGCTGAAAAAAACAACTAAGAAGCTTAATCTAATTTAAAGAAAAAAAATAACACCATAAAATACATAAGTCTCATCAGAAGACCATGGCTTCTAATCTTTAGACATCACAAACTTTTGTAGCATTCCTGATGTGTTGGGATGTGTGAAGCATAATATCCAGGATGTGTGTGTTTAGACAGTATGTCTAAAGGTAGAATCTAATATGCATTAGGATTCCATTTTTATTTCCATCAGTTTAATTGCGTTCTTAGGTTGGACATTAACTAATTACTGAGTCAAATTTTAATACCATAGCATCTATGAAACCTTAGATACTACTTTAAAATACTAAGCAAAAGCTATTTTAAATGCTCTTTCATGTCCTGGCTCTCTCAGATGCAAAGGCTGGATCAGGCTACTGTAAAACATCCAACATTGCCATATAGGTGTCAAAATGGTGTGAGAGGAAATACCATCCTGTATCAAGCTCTCAAAGATGTAATTTTGTCCCATTCTGTTGCTATCTGGAGCATAACTGGATTGTTAGTACAGGCCTTTGCATATTCCTTCAGCTCACTCTTTGTTATGCTTACAACCTTTCTGCAGAAGGGATGGGTGGTGATTCCCATTCTGAACTTCACCACTCATCTACCGTTCAGCTAGTTTAGGTCATACATATCATAGTGCCTAAGTTGGGTAACTGGAGGCAAGGGAAGTCTTGGTCTTCCTGTGCTTCAGATCTCTGTTGGCTCACACTGATAGTTGAGATGGGCAAGATGTGAAAAGGATGGTTTTGGGGGAAGAGCGAGTCTCATGCTGCAAGGAATATGTTGTTGTCTGTTTGCTTCTGACAACTAAGGTGTACAAGGCAGAGCAGGTCTGTCAGTGCCTAACTGGGAAGATTCTGACCTGACAGAACCCCCTCTACTACCTGTACAAGCTGTCGTATGTAAATGACAAACATTTCTACAAGCTATGAAATATTGCCTCTCAACATATCATTTTTTCACAACATAAAATGCATTGTTTATTTGAACAGTCCTAGTAAATGTTATAAATGGGCTCAGGCGCCAAACTTCAAATCTTGACCTTTTATTATCTGTTAGAAAACATGATTTGACACCATCTCTTGAAAACAGTGGTAATATTTGCATTTAAAAATGACTGTCTGGTGAATTAAGGCTGATTGTGGAAAATGCAGCCAAAATTCTTCTCACAATGTTCTTGCTTCCCCCACCAAAAGTAATCAACCAGCTAACGAAACCCAGAAGTAATAATTGTCCTGTGCCCATGTAATTTTTTTTAATTGAAATAAATGTTTTGTTCAAAGTAATTGCTTACTTTGCATCAATTTCAATTCTTGTAATAGCTTCTTTCTTTTAACTTGAATCTTTTGAGTAATATTTTACTTTTCTGGATATCACACACAAGAAAATGCTCTTTCTCTTTTCTGCAGTGGGTAGCTGATAAGTCTTTCAATAGCTTTTAACAATAACACTCCAAATATTTCAGAAGTTTCTGTGGAAAAAAAAATCAATTGTTACGTATTACCTCCTTCTTCCAAGATCAATAACTTCTCAATGCTTTTTAATTCACACTGCTCACCATGATTTGCTGTTCAGATAACCACAGCATACTTGTTGTAAGTGAAAGCAAATACTAACACTAGTATGGTAGTTTTCTTTTAAAATAGCAGAGACTCAAGCTCCCTTTTGTCTGTGACCTTTTCCATAGCCTTAAATAGATTCCAACTCTTCCACTGAGTAATCAGCATGAAGAAATAATGATACATACATGAAGAAGCTAATAAGGAAAAAGACTTTTTATCATAGTAGCTGATGATATTGTATCACAGGAGACATAAGTCTCTTGGATGTGTGCTTGTTTAAATGGATTTATTGTTGTATTCTTACACATTTCACACCTAGTGCTAGTCAGATTAAGCAGAGACAGTAACATATAACCTGAAGAGCGTTTCCTCCAATGGTTGTTGGACTGAGGTCGTGCTCCAACTCCTTCCTCTTCCAGAAAAATGATTATTGTGATTCTTTCATAATGTTAGTCCATTACAAGGACACTTCTTCCTGTCTGGGCAGAAGAAAAATAAATCCTTCAAAGGAAGAAGGGAGAGTGAAATGAGTGGAGAAATGAAAATACTGAGAGTAAAATGCTCTTATAAGAGAACACGTAGAAAATGGTCTCTTTGCTGTATGTGGGAAAACACATTCCTCTACTTATTAAAGAACCTATACTTGGATAGATTCTTGAATACATAGTGTCCTCTGTTGCAGACGGAGATTTTTCAGAGCCCAAACCACATTCCCTGGGCCTTTTTTGGCAGGCCTACTTTCTGAGTCTTTTATGCTGGTTGGGGTAGATCCTGGCTTATTGCACTTGGTCAGTTTTTTCTGAGTTGATTGTACCTACTTTCACAGGACTTCCTGCTGATAAGCAAAGAAAAGTAATGTGTGAATTGGGGTAGAGTGAGATAGAACCTAGGGGTGATGTATTTCAATCAAGACTTCAATCTGAGTGTAATGACTATAAAATTCCTATTGTTATCTTTAGCATGAGTATATTTTGTCAGAGTACTTTCAAAAGTCAATAAAGCCATCATTATTCCAGATTTATGTTGATGTGTTCAAAAAAGAAAAGTGAATTACTTAATCTTAATGGACTTTTTTTTCATTCTGTGAAAGGTTAAACTTTTTAAATCTGGCAATTAAATTTTAACTTGTTTTATCTCTTTCTGTTTTCCCATAGTGATATGAGACACGTTTCATATGCCCACAGTATTTATCCTAAATTAAAAAAAAAAGAAAGAAAAAAACTTTAAGTAAAATGATGTATTCAGTTACTTTTTCTTTATTCTGGTTTGGTTTTTTCCTTCAGGTACTTGGCTAGATGCACTATTCTTCCTAAGTACCATGGTTTTTAGATTATAGTCTAAATGCTGTCTTTCACCTTTGGTTCATAATATTGAATTGTTTTTATCTTAGCTTGACTATGGTAGAGCTTACTTACTGCATTTCCCTATCTGTCTTCCATGCAAGGAGTGCTCTTGAAATTTTTTTAGAGTAATGGGCGATTTTAATAGTATTTTCCTGCATTTTAATATAGGTTAAATAGTGTAATACTCAGGAAACGTTTTAAAGATAAAGTTTTTAGCACTACAAAAAGTGATCTAATTTTTGTGAGATTGAGAACATCTGTTCATCACAGTAAATGGAATTATGAATTAATTGGTGAATTCTTAACCTTTCATTTGAAAGATCTTCTGGAAAAAAGTAATCAAAGTCCTGTATGTCCTCACCATGTTCAATGCATCTGAACATTCTAGCCTATATGCACTTATTCTGGCTCCCATCAAAGTCTATGGCAATTTTGTAGTGGGGGTAAATTTTCTGCAGTGCGTGATATGTGAGAGTGCACCAGGGGCAGCAGTTGTTCACTCAAGGGTACGCAGTGGCATTATGAAAACCCCCAGGATAGAAGTTCCAAAGCAGCTCACAGTGATACACAACGAATCAGAAATGAAACAATTATTGTGCAAAGTTGAAGCAAGAGTCTTTTTGTTTCTGTTGACAATCAGCAATTTCAGGAAAATCTTCAATACTGTGAAATACTACATATACATGTAAGACATCTATCTATCTTTCATAGAAATTTTTTATCACAATATTTGTTATCAGGGACACCCAGTGTGAGATATGCAGGATTTATTTTGCCTCAGGCTTCCTAGTGTGCATGACACATGATAACGCATTCTATTAACTTCAGTCTGGAGCACCTAGTTCTTCTGAAACTTCTGTGTCTGAAATTGGGCACTTAGAAAATGATTAAGAATACTTTTTGACTTCAGCAGCTTAAGGTTTGCCTGGATTGTCTGTGACAGAGGCAAGGATAGACACTTCAGAAGCTGAGTTACTTTAGCCATAGAACAAACTTATCTCTTTGTGAGCATATTTACAGCATTCTGTGAGCATTTTTCAGTTTCTGCTTTAAAAAGAAGAGAGAGAAGTTCTGCACACAACCATGACACGTTTATTGTGATTCATCACCTTTAGTGAACTCAGATTTAAAAGGGGTGGAGGAGGTGATGAACTTCTGTTGCACTGAGAATATAATTCCTGGCATTTTTTGGAGATCTGTTTATTTGACATTAGTTTTGGTCTTCTGCTGACATACTGGCCTTGTGTTTGCCTGGATTGAAGACAATTAAAAGCAAATCTATCATGCATTAGTGTATTAGAGACTTTGAGCTCAATCCAGAATCCTGGACATGTCTAGAACTGAAAACTTGCTGGAATAGCTGTTATTCTTCATGTGAACCTGAAGACTTTCAAGGACATGTTGTTTTCTAAGGAGATAAGAGATAAATCATTGGAAGAGGAACCTGTAGAGTTACAAAATGCACAGAAACTATCTCTGGTACAGAAAATCCCTGATCCACAAATTTTGGGGCCTGGAACAGTGGAAGTATAACTAAGCAAAGACAGTACCTCTGTTTCACCATTTCTCCACATTTTTCTCAAGTCAGCTTCTCTTCTTCACATCATTCATAGTTCTTAATTCAAACTGGTCACACGTATCCTTACTGCAACCTGGCTACCACAGCAACCCCTGTTAGTTGGAATAGAAGCTGCAGGAAAAGTACAGTTATCTTGTTTCTGAGAGAGTTACTTCCTTCAAAGCATGGCATTTTGCTCTGGGAAGATGGCATGTGCTGATGCACAAGAATTGTGTACTTGGCAGATTTTCATGGCAAAATATACAACTATAAATCAGAAGAACATCTCCTGGAGAAATTTTTCTTCAAGGCAAGGGCTAGCATTTTTTTCAGCCATGGGGAGGAAAGCATTCAAGTTAAATGAAACATTGCTTTTTCTCTACCAATTTCTTCTCAGAATGAAGGAATGGTTTTAACTGAAATTGTCCATATGCTATTCCAAGGCACATACTTGTTACAGGAAATTTTAGTTCAAACTCCTAGAGCTCGGGAAGCCTATCAGAATTGAAAAGAAGACCTTCAGTTGGAAACCCTGAGGCAAGTTTTTCTAGAAGTTACCATTTCTGCAATACTCCGATGGGAACAAACATGTTATAATAGAAGCATGTGGTGCTGGTTAAGGTGTTTAGTGACTCATGAACTGCAAATCTGAGAGCAATATGCCAAGTGAAATGTAGTTATTCTATTCCACACTGTGAAAACTCTATTATTAACAAACTGCTTCAGGGCTTCCTGAGACCTTTGTAACTGTCTTAATATGTTCTGGTTGAATATTATTGACTGTAACAAATTATCTTCTCTGTTATATTCCTCTTTACTGTAAAGCAGCAATATAATGTTAGTGTGCCACAAAAGACAGCTTTCTTTCAGTGTCTGTTTTAGGATTTTAATTTGTGAGTTTAACAGATACTCCAGATCACTTATTTTATCTAGTGATTCCTAAAAAGATCAATGACAGAGCACAACATAATAGGGTTAGGTAGAAGTAGACAATTTTTTAAAAACATAAAAATAAAAAGAAACTACTTTTATGAACTTTGTTGTTATGAAAATTGTTGTGCTGTGAATATGGTCCCCCTGACCAGCAATGCTTCAAGTGTGTACTCATCAGGCAGGGCAATAGAGATAATTTAGTCTTGGCGATATTATTCCATTGTGACTGGTAAGGGAAACGCAAAGGAAATGACTGCTCTGCATTTCGGGGTAGGGGGGGGCGGCGGCAAACAAAAGGAATAGAAAAATATCAGCAGCTAGGGGAAATAAATCAGAGGAAATTAACAGAAGAGTCACTTAAAGAGGGGTAACAGAAAGAGCAAGTAAGGAAGCACAGCATATGGTTTGGGTGGTTCGAGCGCTTGGGCATGCTTTTGAGGGAAGGGCTGGAGCTAAGAAAGGAAAGCCCACTACTCAGAAGACATCCAGATACTTGCAGCAGAAGACTCCATTCATTTATTCCAGTCTCCTTTGCTTGTTTCTTAGCCAGCTCTTATTCTGTGAGAAAGCAGTCCTACAGTATCTAAGGATACTTTAGAATCTTTAGCCCTTTTGTCCTACAGTATCTTTAGATTATTTAAGAGTCTTAAGGAAATTAACAAAGAGGAATGAGAAGGGACAAGTAGAGAGCCATGTTTAACAATGTAGAGAAGAATACAAATAGAGCCTAGGAAAGATCAGTGTGTGGACATAATCATTTATTTGTGCTCATATATAAACCTAGGAGCTGAGCAGTGATGTGACAGAATTTACCAATGACACAAAATTTACAAAGCAGTCAGGTAAAAGATGACTGTTAAAAGTCTCAGGTTTTGTGCCACTATCACTTTATGCACATGGGCTAGGAGCTTTCAGCTATCTGTTACTACCCAGGAAAGATTTTGGCATCACTGTTCTTTACACTATGAAGAGTTAGTTCAGGGCTTCATGATAATGAAACAACAATAACAATAAAAGTACTAGGGAATAATAGGAAAGAAGCAATAAGAAAATCTCAGGTTATCATTATGCCATTTTCTGAACTATCTAATCCATCACACAGTTCAAGTCCTCTCTTCTCATGAGAAAAGTTTAAACAGCATAGAGTTCTTCAGTGTGGAAGAGAGAGGAGGTAGATACAGGAAATTCTGATATATCTTCTGAATATATAAGCAATAATAATCCACTGCAGAGTGTAAGGACTATCCAGCCACAGGTTTAAATGAACAACAACACAGCAGAATTTTCACATATAATATCTTAGCAAGATTTTCCACAGAACTCCAGAAATGAGAAGAGGCAAAAGCAATTTTGCAAATTAATATTAGAATGTTTTCTTAAACTCTATTAAACACAATCTTGCAATCTCTGTCTTTTGAACCACGAGGATATGGCTCAAATTGCTGTGTTCCTAGAGACTCTCCTTCCTGGCAGATAATGGTCAGAGGTGGCTTTTGGTGATTCAGCTAATCTCCACTTAAAGCATTGAAGTGAAAGAAAATGACAGAAGCTGGAAGAAAACATGCCCTGTCCTAGTTCACAGGTCTGGTGATAGAAAGGAATTCTGTCTTTCTAAATATTGCTGTCACAGATGCTATTGCATTTTCCAGGTCAAGGTGAGCAGAGTGGGAGGATGTTATAGCCATGTAGTGTATTTTATAATGATGTGAATTCTTGTATGCTTTATTCTATAAGGAAAAAGTATCTTAGAAAATACGCAGAGCCTATCTGCATGTACCTTTCTGTGTGCATCAATGAAATGCTTCCTGAAAACTTGAGCTATATGCTAGGAAGCTTGTACCTTTTGTGCTGACAAACCTAAATTTGCATTATGTCCTTATTCTCTGAGTCCAAATTCATGGGGAAATGTACGTTTCAGGAAAGTATGTGAGTGGGAGAGAGGAAACTTGAGCCTCTTTCTGCTTGGAGCTGTTATGCCCAGACCTGCAGTGCAGCTGGATTGGGCAGGTCATCCATATGGTGTCTCTTCTTTCTTTACAGAACAGATTGGGAAACACCTCTTGCAACAGCAAAGGGTACACAAAGTACTCCATGACCTTGCTTGCTCTTTTTACAGACCTAGGCTGTTGGGAAGGGGTGGAAAATGGGCTTTGGGAATCAGGAGGGAGGAGAAAATAACTCTCTAATACTGTCTCTACTGACAACTTCAGCAGGCTGGGTTTTTGCATTGGGTCTTGGCAAACATAGGCAAGTACCTTTGCTTGTCACTGGGGCAAGGAATAGTTGCTGCTGAGACTGGACAGTAGCATGCTTGGTTGGTTCCTCTGAATTCTGGATGTAGCTAGATACCGCTGCTGAGGTCAGAACATCCTGATATGACGGTGAGAGGGAGGCTATGACACACAATCATCAAATTAACATCCTGAATGTTGAGGGAGGTTATTTGTTCACTTGTAACCTATGTTTCTATTGTGCATTTTATAAGTTAAGTGCCATGGTGTGCCAAAGACTGATGGGGAGAAGGGGAGGAAGGGTGGAGGGTACAAGGTGAAAGGAAGCAAACTGCATAAAGGGTAGCAAGGAGAGGTTTGAAGGAAGCAAATACATGTCACCAGGCAGAACTAGTGTGACTAGGTCTGAAAAATGATTTCTGGCTGTTTCAGGAGCAAGTCCTCTCTGCAGCTTCCTTCTCCTACAGCTGAAGGATAGCAGCCTAGGGCTCCAGGCTAGGCATATGCTGAGCAGCTATGAATGCAGGAGATGAGCAATGACTTTGCACATCTCAAAGCAGAAAGCTCCTTTCCAATATTTTCTTGGTAATCTGTGTCTTTCTGCACAGCCACTGAGATTCCTTTATAGAGGGACAGTTTTGTTATTTGCAAGAATATAGCAACATGTTTTTTTTTTTTATGAAAGTAATCTGTTTTTCTCTGCTAGTTCTATTCATATGGTCTCAATTATTGCTGTAAATACAAGTAAGTGCCTACAAGGACATATTTGGGTTTTCTTTTATTTAGTGAAATTTGCAGTGCAAGGTAGAAATAACCTCTTAAAAAGAGTATCTGGTAGTGAAAGCTGTTGTCAGGCTGAAAAAAGGATGGAATAGGAAGCAATAAAAGTCTTCACTAGCTTTCAAAGAGGAGAAAGGGACATGAAAAAAAAAAAGAAGAAAACATGTAACACTTCTTAAGAGTTCTGTTTTTTCTCCCCGAAAGCCAAATTGTGGCTCATTTAATGTGTGAAGGTGTTCAGTCTCCCTTTCTTTTGCTTGCATGTTGTATATATCACACATCTGAGAGAAACAATCTGATGGCACATTAGGTAGTGTGGAGCAGTTTCTCATGTCAACGCTTGCAGTACTTCATAGTGGCTGTTCATGTGTATTCTCTAGTCCTGCTTTCCCAGCTGTGATTAACTTGAATTAAGTCCCTGAATTTGAGGACTGCTGAATGAGGATAGGGGATAGCCGTTGTAGTCTTCTACATAGTTGCAGAGGGCTTTGTTTCCTTTTGCTTTTCTATTTCCAGTCTACTGAGGTAGGTAGAAACTTGTTTGCTCCCTTATCTGTAATGAGAGCTGTGTTTCTGAGTTACCAATTAACTTTGTGCTGTGCTGGCCAGTGGCCTTCTTCTTGTGAGAGCTTTCTGGCCATCACCCAGGCTCTGCTGCAGCCTTATCCGTGGCATTTCTATTCCTCTTACCTACAGGGCACTTCAGATGAGTTCAAGGGAGAAATGTGAACAGAGAAATGAATACTGAGTTGGCTAGAGAAACTATGGGAACTGATGTGAATGTGAGGTCCCTTTGGAGCAGAAAATTTCCTTTGGCTTTGTATTAAGAAGAGTAGACTTTGGCATTGTGTCTGTGGATGCTATTGAAAACTGATGGTGATTGTCTCTGTTGAAAAACAGCTCAGATTTGGTCCAGAGCATATGTGAACATACTGTTGCTCGGCAATTAAAGCAGCGCTCATATGCTCTTTTTATGACAAGCAAATTTGTAAATATTGATAGTCTATTATGAAACAGTTTCACAAAAAAAAGACAGGCTGGCTTAATTTTCTTGCTGTTTCACTGGCAGAAATTAAACATTAATTCAAATTTAAATTATTCATAGCTATAGATTCTACAGAATTGCTTGGGGTGGTACGTAACCTTTAAAAATGTTTAATGTTTTCTGCTTTATTTGACTTAAGATTCACATATTACTATAAAAGAAGTAATTAATTTTGCTTATGCAATGTCCCTTAAACAGTATATTTGAAACTAATATTGACTGGTGTTACAAAGATGGTTTTACTAGTACATGCAAACTGCACAGCATTCTGCTAAACTGAGTAAAAATTATTCAATATAAAGATCCGATAATATTCAATGGTGTTTAAAAACCAACACAGATATAACTGACTTAATGTTGATGCCAGATAGAGAAAACAAGATGAAATCTAATAAAACCTCAACAATAGAGCATGTCCTTACCCTCAAACATGGTTACTTAACCGTGCAAAACTGGCATGGAAAACCTCCAGATTGGAATGATGCTGATGTGTAGTTGCTCTGATCCAGGTTAATGTATTTGTCTGGGTGCAGTGCTACTTAGCACTAGAGAGAGATTGTTGGTGATAATCTGCAGATGAAGCATACTGACTTAATAACATCTGTTATCTAAATGCCTTTCAACACTTTGTGTGATCAAGGAAGTGAAATTCCCTTATTTTGGTTCTACAGATTTGAAAATTGAAACAGAGTGCTAAAGTGAGTTGTATGCCAGGCACTGGAAAAAAGAAAACAAGTCTTGTAATCCCAAAGAACAATTTAAATCAAGAGCTGAATGTCTTCATTTTTGGAGAAAAAAATGTTACTTTCATTAAAATTAGCTATAATGAAAAATATATTTTTTTTCCTCCTTTCCAAGTGGTACACACTACTTTTGCTGCTCCCACATCATGCTGTCCCAGCTCTGTCCTGAGCTGTTGCATAACCTGACAATTTAATATAACTTCTTATTTTATTCCTATTCTCCATCCTGTGTCTTGTTCTCCTTCCTGGCCACACAGAAGGAACCTGTCCTCCTCTGGAACCAGTTTGGAGACTTTGCAGTGCTGGTTCTTGCAACACTTCTCCTTAAACACCAAAACGAACAAAGCCCATACAGGTCATACAAACCAGAAGGGATTTGGCAGACTATTCAGAGAGCACTTAGAAATCAGTCACACTCAATTACATCTCCTTGTGGAACCAGCTTATTTACTATTCTTAATTAGCTGTACTTCGGGCACAGTTCTCTAGGTGTCCTCTTGACGTGTACAATTTTTTGAGAAAGAAAGCTTGTTTACTTGATTCTCCTCTGTGATGTTCTGGAGGCTCATTCTGTCCACTGCTGGTACTGTGTATTACACCAGTGGCATTGTCTGCTCTATTATGCTTGAGTTGACAGGTGTTGTTTAGAGTCTGCTAAAAGTTTGAGGCATAAGCTAAGCTTTCAAAAGTAGAGCTTATAAATAGTTCAAAACTTCTCAATCTTCCAGAATTATTATTAGCATTTTATGGCACCCTTAGAGACTAACCCAGAGGAAGATTTTGATAAAATTCAACTGCAGTCCTTTTGCCAACCTCCCCCTTCAAATCAACACAACTTTTTTAGAAGAAAGTTATTCATTGATCCTTTGCTATTGAGTCATACTATGTAGCAGATAGTAGCAATTGTTAAACTAACACATCAGACAGGCTGTAATTCTGTGATAATTTCCAGCCTTCGGTTTTCCCAGGAATAGTTTCATTGGTGTCCAAATGTGTGCCCTATATTACTGAAGTCTTTTTGATATGCCAAGACACAGTAAATCACAGGGGTCAAATGAAGAATATTGAAATAGGATGCCAAATATAAAAAGAAATGGAGCTGTTCTATAAATGGATTTCAATGGGAGTAAAAAAAATCAATACCCCCTTCATCCATATGTTTTGTAGGAGCAGTGACAGATAATAAAAGATTTCAATATATGCTATGATCTTAAATATTTTAAGTGTTTTAACCTGTTATTTTTTCCCTCTCTCTGTTTTCAGAAGTTCCATGTTTTAATTGACAGCTGACCCATTGTCAGACTCCATTGTATTTTATTCTATCTTGTCAATTGGAAGCTTAGTACTTAAGCAGATCTTGCAACCTCTCCTGTCATTTTTCTTTTGAAAGGTGAAATCAGAGCCAATTCTCCCTATCATTTCTCTGGATTTGGATTCTTCAAGATGGTGAAATTCGTTCAAATGTTATCATGAGGGGAATAATAATAATGATGATGGTGATAATGATGTAATACATGAAACAATAACTAAAATCAGCCCTGCCAGTGACATACCTCTGTCAAAGGAAACCTCTTGAACTCTTTCAAGCACTTAACTCTGCTCTTTTTTTTCTAATCTTGCTTAGCTCACATATAGTGAAGCTTGTTTATATGAGTACCATTTGTTTGTATCCTCAGATATTTACTGACAGCACTCTTTTCCCCCTTAAAAGCCTCTTTTCAAAATTCCTTCATAATATATACAATGATGCTACATCAAGTGTTAATAACTTTTGATAACATTTGTTGTCTGCATTGTGGGATCAAGGGATATGAGCTGTCTTCTTTTTTTCACTCTAAAGTCTTAATTTTGGGGAGCTGCTGCTCTTTTTGATTTGATAGCTCTTCACTATTGACTGGCATATACAAGGGCCAATGAATAATCAGAAAGTGGAAAAGGGAGTTGGGCACTACAAAGAACTCAAGACTTTATAGCACTATATTAAAACTGAACTGATTTACATGAAGATTGAAACCTGATCCAGTGCTAACTCCTGCTGTGGGAAGAGGAGCAGGGATACAAACCACACAGAGCTTATTTTGTTTCTGCTGCTGGAAATGGGGGGAAGGTGGGAAGATGACAAGTTTCTCTAGGAGTAGCCAGCTTGATTCTAGCAATGGCTGCTGTTTCATGTGCCCAGACTACTCCAGAATGAAGATCTGCACATGCAAACAAATGTCTCAGTTTCAGAAGTGCAGTGTACCCAGCAACTCCCTCTAGAGCAAAATTTCTCATGGACAACATACAAAACTTTAAGGTAGCTCCGCAGCATATTATATGATTCCGATTTGATTTTAATTTCAAAAACTTTTCTCTCCTGTTGTTGCTGCTATTTAAATGTGACAGTAATTTATACTTGATCTTTTTTAACAATGATAGATCTTGGTAATGTCAAATGCTTGTGGAAAATTTTTAATGTATAGATAAAGCTTTTAACATTATAATTCTGAGTGTTCAACATTACAAACATCTAACCCAACTATGAAAAGATCTAAGACAGTGAAAAATGTCAACTGATTTGCAGCACTGGGTCTTGCTTCGCAAAGGTCACTTTTAAGAGGTACTGGTTAAATGGAAGCAGATTCACTTTAATAATTTTCTGTTCTGGAGAGAATAGAAACATTTATATTGGCAACTTAATTTGCAACTTTTAAACTATTTTATGTACTCTTCACCCGTATAATCACTGCTTAAATTTTGAAAGGTGGTGTACAGAAAGCTAACTCAATAATAAGAATTTAGTTTTGTATAAACTAAATCGAACATGAATGCTACTTTAAACTTGTTCACTAGAGTAGATTCAGATAAAATTGGCTTTCTTACTATTCCTGTCTTCAAATTCTCAGAACTAAATCTGTTGTAAAACATACAACTCTTAAAGGGCAGGAGGACATATATATACAGTGAGGTTCTACTGCTCAAATGTTTGGATAGGCCTATCTTGGAAAAGAGAAATTAAACTGAACCTTCTTTCATTTCAGTGGTCATTTGCTGTTGTCCTTTATTTCTCAAATGTTGCTGTGAGGATAAGTACTTAAAATCTTGAATGTATCCTGCTTTTAGGGATGTTGTAGACAGTTTATTGCATTATTGTTATAATAGAATCATAGAATATTTGGGTTGGAAGGGACCTTTAAAGGACATCTAGTCCAACCCCCCTGCAATGAGTGGGGACATCTTTAACTAGATCAGGGTGCTCAGAGCCCCATCCAACCTGACCTTGAATGTTTCCAGGGATGAGGCATCTACCACCTCTCTGGGCAACCTGTTCCAGTGCTTCACCACCCTTGTTGTAAAAAATGTCTTCCTTATGTCTAGTATAAATCTGCTCTTTTTTTACTTTAAAACCATTACCCCCTTGCCCTATCTCAACAGACCTTGCTAAAAGGATTGTCCCCATCTTTGTTATAGCCCCCCTTTAAGTACTAAAAGGCTGCAATAATATCTCCCTGGAGCCTTCTCTTCTCCAGGCTGAACAACCCCAGCTCTCTCAGCCTTTCTTCATAAGAGAGGTGCTCCAGCCCTCTGATTGTTTTTGTGGCCCTCCTCTGAACCTGCTCCTCTTATGCTGAGGACTCCAGAGCTGGACACAGTACTCCAAGTGGGATCTCGTCAGAGCAGAGTAGAGCAGCAGACTCACCTCCTTTGACATGATGGCTACACTTCTTTTGATGCAACCCAGGCCTTCTGGGCTGCCAGTGCACATTGACAGCTCATGTCCAGCTTTTCATCCACTAGTAGCCCCAGGTTCTTTTCTGCAGGGCTGCTCTCAATCCCACCATCCCCCAGACTGTAGTGGTACTGGGGATTGCCCCCAACAAGGCCTTGCACTTGGCCTTGTTGAACCTAATATGGTTCACACAAACCCGATTCTGGAGCTTGTCCAGGTCTTTCTGGATGACATCCTATCCCTCAGGTGTGTTAACTGCATGACTCAGCTTGGTGTCATCTGCAAGCTCGCTGGGGTTGTCACTATGTCATTAATGAAGATATTAAACAGTACTGGTTGCAGTACAGACCCCTTAGGGGAAACCTCTTGTCACTTATCACCATCTGGACATCAAGCCATTGACCACTACCTCCTGGATATGACCATCTAACCAATTCCTCATCCACTGAACAGTCCACCCATCAAATCCTTATCTTTCCAAATGAGAGAGAAGGATGTTGTAGGGGGACCATGTCAAAGGCCCTGCAGAAGACCACATAGTTGACATGCATAGCTTTTCCCTTGTCCACTGATGTAGTAACCCTATTATAGAAGGCCACTAGGTTGGTCAGGCAGGACTTGCCCTTGATGAAGCCATGCTGGCTGTCTTGAATCACCTCTCTGTGCTTTAGCATAGCTTCTAGGAGGATCTGTTCCATGATCTTCCCATATACAGAGGTGAGGCTGACAGGTCGATAGTTCCCAGGGTCCTCCTTTCTACTCTTTTTAAAAATGGGTGCAATATTTCCCTTTTCCCAGTCACAAGAGACTTCATCTGACTGCCATGACTTTTCAAATATCATGGAGAGTGGCTTGGCAACTATGTCAGTCAATTCCCTCAGGACTCTGGGATACATGTCATCAGGCCCCATAGACTTACATATATTCAGGTTCCTCAGGTGGTCACAAACCCGATCCTTTCTTATAGTGGGATGGACTTTGCCCTCCCCCACCCCAGCCCTCATCTTTCAGTCCAGAGACTTGAGAGCTGTGAGAAGAGAGGTTGCCAGTGAAGACTGAAGCAAAAAAGTTGAGTATCTCATCCTTGTCCTTGTCTGTTCTTACCAGCTTGCCATTAAGATGCATGCTGCTAGAGAACCAGCAACAGTGATACACTATAGGCATAGGGATTTGTCTGGGTCACCACACCATGTGGGATAGCAAAAATATCTGGTATAGGCAGTGTGTGGCCCTTAAACAGTCTAAGGGCAACTCCTGCTTTTGCCGCAGTGTGTGGGAAGGTGAATAATGCTTCCTCCAACTGCCACAGCAGCATGCTTCAGCTCTTCAGGGCTTTCCTGTTATTCACTGTCACGCTTCCACCCTTTCCTAAGGCAGAATTAGCCTACTTTAATCTTTTTCTCAAGGAGAGTTCTTGTTCTGGGCACACAGCTGTGGAAAAAAACATTAACAAAAAATCTCCAAGGAATTGCAGTCTGAATGCCTGAAAAATTTCAGTGTGAGACATGGCTAGTGATTAGAAATGTCATATCTGACTATGGGATTTCTTGGTCTCTCAGCTTCCCTCTTCATGAATGCAGGCAGATTCACATCAGCATTCACACAATTGTGTCTTAACTGCTTCTGTTTCTTAGTATGAGGAGTTTAAAAGGTGTTTTTCCTACCAGCCTGCCTGGCAGATGCTCCTGTGGCACTAGGATCTGTGAGCCTTGATGTTGTGAATTAGTGTCCCCCTCCAATAATCTTTATAAACTGAAGATACTGACTCGGTATGAAGAATTTCACTATCTTCTTTCCCGTTGTGCTTTCTCTTTAATGTTTTCATCCATTAGCCTTAGCCTGAAAAGGCTACCTAAGTTTTGCCAATATTTGTAAATACATTGATTGCTAGTAAAACAAAAAATGGCCATAAAATCCTGTCATCATGGTAGAGAAGGCTAATATGGAAAGGTTTAAGCAGGATTCTGCTTAACTTCCCCTTGCAATATAGTGGGTCGGTTTCCCACACAACCTAGCTAAGATATTAAATATATTTCAGTTAGCATGTGCTTTTCTAATATTTCGTCATTTGAAAACAAGTTGTAGAAATATAAGGGATAGCAAGCAACTGCTGGAACCTCTACAGAGAGAAACTCAGTCAGCTCCCTCTTTCTTTTGGCCCCTGTACTACTTTGTTGTGGGTGAGTAAAAGGAACATTTCTTTTACATCTGTTCACTTTGGTCAGAAATATGTATTATTGTACTCTTTGACACTGTGTTTCTTGTCAAGGTATCTGTCCCACTGTATGGGAATTCACTTCTTTCAGCATCTTCATCCCCTTTTTTCTTCCTGTTTGAGGGATGTAGACTTGTGGCAGCAATATTTGAAGCAAACTAGTTATTTTGAAGAATAAACTAGGATGTGAGCTGAAACAAAGATTACAGTAATTGCTCAATATTTAGTGTTATTCTATGTATTTATCTAGGAAGTGTATGTCTAAGAAATACCAGTTAGAATTGTGATGTAGGGAATAAATATCTTGGTCCTTTTCACAGTTCATTATTTCAGTACTTGGGCAAGATTCCTCACTTTGTGAATATTTACCTTTCTCCCACCTTCATATCTATATCTTTACTTGTACTTGAATGAATTAGTGAGATTTTTCAGTGGAACTCATTATGTATATAGAATTTTTTTTTTTTTTTTATAGATAGGGTCAAATATGAGCATACTGTCCTTATTTTCATTTCTGTGGTTAAATAGATGAACTTACTGGGAACTGGAGCAGGTCAATGACTGAATGTTAGACTTCTGTTTATTCTCAAAAGGCACAACCATAAAGTATCTAACTCTTGCCTCTATAAAATTCCTGCAAGTCATAATGAATACTGAGAATGTGCAGACCAGCAGAATCAGTCAGTAGCTATTTGTATCAGGTAAGAAAATGTTAATTTGTTAGATTTTTGCAATCTCACATAATCAGATATTTTTGCTACAAATAAAAGCTTCTTAATTAAGCATATTTCAAAACCAGAGCTTTGGAAATTGAGTAGTCTAGTGCAGATGTTCAGAAGCGTCATGAGAAAAATCAGGAGATGAACTTTATACTTTCGAATAACAGGGCATTTTTATCACCAGAGGGCACTGTCCTTCC
>JAVSBS010005222.1:56093-96711 GCA_033124195.1 Coracias cyanogaster
TTCTCTGGTCCTGCTTGGCAGGGGGGTTGGACTCGATGATCTCCAGAGGTCCCTTCCAACCCCAAACATTCTATGATTCTGTGAAAAGCACAGGAAGGTCTTTGGAGTAAATGAGGAACTGCCTGATCTGAGATCACAGACTGGATTTTCTGTTGCTTAGTTTGAGATTTCTGTCAAAGCAAGGCCCCGGGCATGAAAGAGTTTGGCCCTTTTAACAGGGTATTTGATGCAGCCTATGCAAAGGCAATCCCACCCTCTGTTAAGGTTTGGACGTTGTTTCCGAAGAGTACATTTGTCTAAGTCAGAATCCTCCTTTTTGTTTGAGTGACTTTGCAGGTTCTGAGCCTAAAAACATTGATATGAAGTAAAACCAACGGTTTCGTTGGGGCTGTTCATTGTAGAGTCATGGAATGGTTGGGGTTGGAAGGGACCTTAAAGGTCATCTAGTCTGTTCATTATCTGTCCTCTCCTGACAGTGGCACTTGCTGGAAAATCTCCAGATGAAATAAACGTGACAGGCAATATCCTGTGACAGCAGAACCTCACAGACAGCAGAGATGGGCTGAGATTAGAATCAAGCCATTGCAGATGGGTTCATATATTTAAAGAACTGATTGTCACTTCAGCTAAAACTTAACTTCCCGCTTTGCTCGCACGTGATATTTGACTGCGATCATCATTGTTTGCTCCTGTGAAGCAAAACCACTGCTGGATGTGCTTTAAGCTTACCCGTGTTACTTCACATTGCGCTGCTCGTAATAACACTGTTATTGTGTTTCTATTAAAAGACCTTTAAAATTCTTAAAATGAGTTGATGTGGTAGCTAACAATTATCTGAACAAGCTTTTGCACTTCTCTGAAGTCTCAGAGACAAGGGCCTACAGACAGTGACATTTAAATAAGTGGAGTTACTTAGAGTGAGTGTAAATCCTTCAACGTATCTCGCTGAAATACAGCCTGACCAGATGCATTTATTGTTGTTAGTAACTTGTCAAACTCTTGGTAATTTTTCATTGTCAATAACTTTGCCATTCTTCTTTCTCACAGTTTTGCAGAAAGGACTTAAAGAAAACTTTGCTGATGCTCAAGTCTCTGTTGTAGACTGTCCTGATCTGACTCAGGAGCCCTTCAACTTCCCTGCTAAAGGTAACCTAGCGTTCCTCTCTTCCACTGAGGCTTCTCCGGTTCTTTCTACCTGATCCTACTTGGTTTTGGTCTTCTGAAGGTATTGGGAGAGCTTAAATTGCTTTTCAGGTAAAGAATATGCATGAGAGGAGAGCTACCTTTTAGTTCTGGATTTGCTTCCTAGTTGAGGTATGAACAAGGGCGTCTCATTACCAAGTTCTTGTCATAATTGTTTTTCTTAACCTATGACTGCAATACTCCCTTATTTCATAAGCTTTACTTAGCTTACTGAAAAGCTTTTGAAATTAAGTTATTTTCCAAATGGAGAAATTTTTTAGATCCGTGCCAACCCCTATCTGAACCTAAGGAGTTGACCTTCTGTTAATTTTCAAATTCCTGCCGTTTGCGTACGGTGGTGAAGTGAAACTGCCTTATTCTGAGTGGGATTCGGCTGCTTTGGTATTAGCTGTCTGGAAGACTACTCATCTGAGTTCCCTCCGTCATCAGTGTAGTGAAGGAAACATCTCCAGAAGGTGATTCATCCCTTCTTAAAATACATGTCCAAATAAGTAGGATGAACTGTCCTGAGTGGGATGAATTGCATCCAGCTTTGCTGAACTTTTACAAGTGGGCTCCCCGTGGGGGTATCCACTGTTTGGTGACAGAATCTTACCGGCAGATGGAAGTTGTTGTCCACCGTAATATTTTTTTTTGTGCTTAGAGAATGTTGACCTTACAACAGGTTGCCTGGCATTGAATCCTACTGGGAATCATTTTAGGGCTTACTGTCCTTGGACTTCTTACTAGAGCAACACTTGATCTAAGCATGCTAAGGAAATAATCTTCTCAAGGGGTTTTAGAAGATGGAGGAAGCAGTTCTTTGGGAGGTTAGACTGCGCCCTCATGTAAGATTACCGGGAAAAAATATTTTACCGAGCTAACTGGCGGTATTCTTCCAGGAATCTGCGGAAAGCCTCGAATAGCAGATGTGGGAGGTGTTCCGTACCTCATACCTGTTGTACAGAAAGAAAAAGTGAGTTTTTCCTGGGCCTGTGGGGTTTAATACATTTGTCAAAACAAAAGCAAAAAGCTTTTGAAATACAGAGAAAAACGAAGCACTTCTAGGATTCCACTTGTGGAAGAAACTTACGTTTCAGTGCTTTATGAGATTGATTCTGACGCGTTAAACATAGGCTGTGTCAGGAAATCTTACACATCCTAACAAAAATAGCATATTGTGGTTGATGGTTCATCTCTTCCTACCCTCAAATACAAGATAGTTTTGGAAACACACTGTCTGTGACAGGAGCCGTGGAAGGAACAAATTAAAAAGGGGTTCTTTGCATGTTTATCTGTGGCTTGCTGCCTGCCTGTGACCTCAAGTCATGGACGCACTTCTTTGTAAAAACTGGCTGTGTTTGCATTTTCAGGCCAACACTGGATTCACGTGACTGTCCCTTTCCAAAAATATTATATCTCCTTTCTGGCGCCTCATCCCATCTGCATCTAGATGATTTTTTAATTTTTATTTTACGCAAATAAAACTGTCCATTTTTTGTTTTATACAAATAAAAATTTCAAGAAGAACAATACTTCAGTTTTGGGGTCAAATGGCAGGGGAACGTAGAGGCAGAGTCTGTCTTTCAGAAAACTGATGGACATACACCAAATCTGATACTACCAAATGTGTTGTTCAGAAACTGCACTCAGCCTAATTAGCCAAATTACTAATGAAGGCCTTGTGAATGAAATGCATCCAGAGGTTACGGTGAGCAGAATGCCAGCTCCCAATCAGAGCGCCTCATCCAAATCAAAGGATTGCTTCTCTTTTGCAGGTTTACGATCTAAATACAGTTGCAAAAGACATCGAGCTGCCCGGAGCTTTCATTCTTGGAGCTGGAGCTGCTTCATCTAAGATTCTTGGAGTAAATGCTGAGGTCAATAAGTAACTGTGATGGTTCTTCATTCGTTCGTGGAAGTATCGTTACAGTAGAGCAGTATCCTGTGGGGTATTCCTCATTTACAGCGAAACACTTAATAAACATCGTTCATGCCAAAAGCACAAAAAACACCTCAGGAGGCATTCAGCTGAGGGCCATCCAATGAGGTGCATCCTCTTGAGATAATAAAGGTTCATTTTTAACTTGCAACTTTCCAGGAAGCATGCGATTCCTCTGAAGCACGCAAGAAACATTATTTTTGGTCACTGATTGACAAAGAGGTTTTAACGGCAAGATTTAGAAATGTTTGTCAAAGTTACCGGTAAATGGCTTTGAAACATTCCCTGCCTTTCGTCCTCTAGGATGGCTTTGTTTTACCATTGTAAATGTTAAAAGAAGCCATATACAAAGCGATCACTGCCCAGAAAAGGTCGTTCTGGAGTTTTGCAATACATGATAATATTAGTGCATTTTTTGTACCAGCACAGACCTCATCCCGAGAGGCAGAGCTGTGTGACGAAGGGGATTATTTCTTGGGATCAGCTTAAATTGCGTTTCTGTGCGTTCTGTTCATTTGACTGACTCTTGCGTGTTCGTATTGACCTAACTTGGCTTTTCTGTCTTCTTTTTTCTCAGCTTATCCCTATCGTTCAAACTAAGAGTGACAAAAAGCCTGCTGTCAATGGGAGCTACGTTGCTCAGATCAGTCCTGCCGATAAGGGCTGCCTGCTGGAGAAGTACGGCAGTAAATACACTGACTGTGAGTTCGGGCTCCTGGCCAACCTTTATGCCAGCGAGGGCCAGCCGGGCAAGGTGGGTACTTGGTTCAAAGGTACTTTTGCTTGTAGAGCTTTGTGACTGAAGGGAAATTCATCTTTCAGTGTTGTCCTCTCAGTTTTCTCTGAGAATAGTGAAGTCATAATTCCACGGAAGAAATGTCTAAACGTAAGGAACGGATGCTGATGAACGAGGGGAAGAATTGTTGGAGACAAGAGAGGCATTTCAATTTTTGAGGGACAAATATTAGTTTGCTAAAACTTTTCCACCACAAATCATCCATCCAAATGCAGTCCAAACCGGCAGCGATTTCAGGTCATGGTTGTACCAGGTACTTGTGCAGTCAGGTCTGGGCACTTGCCTGTTTTTTTTGTAGAAGTGCTTCTGCCAACACAGCACAAGGTGTTGTCAGAGCAGTCAAAAACCTGAGTACTGCGTGGAAACGGAGCAGTCTTCTCTCTTTCCAAGAGTTTCTTGGTGACAGTGGAACCCCGCTGGTGGGCAGAAGGGGTCGCTTATATCATTGTCTCCTCTGAGTAAATGATTCGCTGCCCAGCTCCATTTCCCAGCAAAGCCAACGTTCAACAGAAAGTCAGGAAAAAGAGTTGGTCAGGCACTGGCAGGATGCAAGTGGAGCTGCACTGCCAGGGAAGCTCACATTTTCAAAAAGTAATTTTGAAATTTTGAAATAATCTTGGGCTCTAAGCTTGGGAGGACTTCAGAGCAGCTTTGCAGACTGTTGCAAGTGGGAGGCAGCGGTGAGAAATGAACTCCCTTCTCCAGGTCATTGAAGTGAAAGCCAATGGAAGAACCGGGGAGCTGAACTTTGTGTCTTGCCTGAGACAAATCTTAGAGAAGCGCTATGGAGAGAAGCCGGTGGGGATGGGTGGAACCTTTATCATTCAGAAAGGGAAAGCAAAGATTCATATTATGGTAAGTTGTTCTCGATTTGTGTAACTGCCTTAAATCAGGGGGTAGCATCTTAGTGTCTTGACTTTGCTTTATATTTTGAAGCATAGGGATAGGATAAGCAGTGTATTAAAGTAAGGAGCTGACGTTACAAAATGGATGTTACAAAACTAGTGATGCTGGATTACTTGGCCTTAACACCATAATCTTTTCTTTTGAAATCCGTGGGCAGCTGAAGAGCTGTAGAACTATTGTAAAATTAACTTAAATGCATGAACTGAGATGATACCTCAAACAAAACACTTCTTTAAAATAACTGAGCTTCTAAAGTGTGCTGGGAGGAGAATCCTCACTTTGGTAGTTCTCCCGCTACCTGTGCAATGAGAGAAGTGATTTCTGTTTCTGGCAGAAATGCAGCAAAGGGCACTGGTCAGCTTCTTGTAGTCCAAGAGGAACGTGAACAGAATAGTGGGGAGGGGAAAAGGGAAGGGATGTGGCTAGAGAAAAAGTGTCTTGACACAAGTGTCTCTCTTTCACTTACAAAGCTTTTACTTTTGCTGTAGCCTCCAGAATTTTCCGCCTGCCCTCTGAATACCGATGAGGATGTGAATAACTGGCTCAAGTTCTTCGAAATGAAGGCTCCACTGATTTGTCAGCCAGTAATAGTTTCCAGAGATCCGGTGAGTCGCTTTCTCATTTGTAAGTGTAAATTGAGAGTTGTAATGAAGTTCGGCTTGGATGTGATTTTCTTTTAAGATCAGGAGTGGGTCTCTGTTGTGCTAAACTCCTCCAGAGGTGGTGTCAGGAAACAGCAAATCACTCCTGTCGCTGGTTTGGACTGAGGCTAATCTGTTCTGCAACCTAGTGGCTGCTCGTAGTGCTTACTAATTGAATTAACGGTTCAGTTCCAATGGCAAGCGTGCGAGTGTTTGCACCCCAAACCCTGCAGCAGTTTGCATTCACTGCTGGCCACGCCGGCAGGACTGTCAAGACGTGGAAGCTTGGTCAGCCGTGTGCTCACGTAGTTCCCTTTGGTAAGAACGGTCTCTGCTAATGCTGTGTTGAAATACGGGAAGCACGTCTGTCAGAATTGCTGATGCAAAATAAAGTCTGGAAGGCCTCATGCAGTCCTAAGTAATAAACCCCATTTTTTTCCAGAATTAAAGGAGACATTCTGTAGCTTTGGATATGTTCGAGGGTGTGACTTTATTGTGTCATTAGGTGGCAGCCTTTGGCCCAAGGCTGAATTGTGTTCCTCTTCCCAGGATGGAAGGCTGAGCGCTTTGAAAACAGCCATCGGCAGCTGCTCCATTCAGATGGTTACTCCCATCTGTATCCACTGCAAGCTCAACAGCTCTCGGCTAAGCCTGTGGTTTTGGGAATGTTTGAGTGTCACTACAGGGAGAGACATGGACCTGTCAGGGCTGGTCCAGAGGAGGGCCATGAAAATGATCAGAGGGCTGGAGCACCTCTCCTGTGAAGAGAGTTGAGGCTGTTCAGCCTGGAGAAGACAAGGCTCCAGAGAGACCTTCTTGTGGCTTTTTGGTACTTAAAGGGGCTGTGCAAGAAAGATGGAGACAGACTTTCATTGAAAGCCTGTAGTGAGAGGAGAAGGGGCAATGGTTTTAAACTGAAAGAGAGTAGATTTAGTTCGGATATAAGGAAGAAATTGTTTACTATGAGCGTGGTGAGACACTGGCCCAGGTTGCCCAGGGAAGCTGTGGATGCTCCATCCCTGGAGGTGTTCAAGGTCAGGTTGGGTGGGGCTTGGAGCAACCTGATCTAATGGGAGGTGTCCCTGCCCTGCATGGGGTTAGAACTAGATGATCTTTAAAGGTCCCTTCCAACCCAAACCATTCCATGATTCTGTGATACATGAAGCCAGTGGGGGCGATCTCATGGTTTAGTATGCTAGTTGTTATTTTATTCACTATTCATCCCATTTCCGTCTAAGGTGGCTTGCAGAGTTGGAGTAGAGTTTGTCCCTTTACCACATGGGATTCAGTGCAAAGAGGTTCTCCTTTCCGTTAGGGCTTCCTTGGTGTGATGCCTTCAATCCCAGGGGGGGAAAAAAAAAATCTTTGAGAGATTGACACCAAAAGTTGGCGGCTGTCAAGGTTTCTAGATGCTTTTCTCTTTGAAGTCCTATGGTAAAGCCTTGTGCAGCTCCTCTTCTGTCTTACCACAAGCATCTTGCAGCTTGTCACTGCTCAACAGGGGCTTTGAGATGCATAGAAATACACAGCATAAAGGAGAGTCTATGTCGGGACTTGTAACCACAGTTGACGCGAACGTGTGTTCACGGGCCTTTCTCTGGTGACAGGGCTTTGACCTGCGTGTGGAGCACACCCACTGCTTCAGCCACCACGGGGAAGGAGGACACTACCATCAGGACACCAGCCCCGACAGCGTGCAGTACCTGGGCTACTTCCTGCCCGCCGAGCTGCTCTTCCGCATCGACAGGCCCCCGGAGACGCACCTCGTCGGGAGGGACTGAAGCAGGGAGGCTCCAGTGAAGGCACAGCCCTTTAATCTTTCTGAAATACAAATGCCGATTTTTATAACACTTTTAATTACGCACATTTATCAGAGTCAAAAATAAATAGGAGCACAGTAAACCGCCGACTTACTGGTTTTGTTAAAGTGAGAAACTCAGAGCGTGCGTGTGATTGAAATGGTTATGACTGAATTCAAACGGTAATTTCATGGCAATAGAATCATGGAATCATTTAGGTTGGAAAAGACTTTTAAGGTCATTGAGTCCAGCTGTTAACCCAGCACCGCCAGCTCACCACTAACCCATGGCCCTCAGCACCACATCTCCACGGCTTTTAAATACCTCCAGGGATGGAGACTCCACCACTTCCCTGGGCAGCCTGTTCCAGGGCTTTGCAGCCCGTTTGGTGAAGAATTTTTTCCCAATATCCAACCTAAACCTCTGCTGGCACAACTTGAGGCTGTTTCATCTTGTTCTATTGCTCCTTACTTGGGAGAGCAGACCGACCCACACCTCGCTCCAGCCTCCTTGCAAGTAGTTGTAGAGAGCAAGGTCTCTTCTGAGCCTTGTTTTCTCCAGACTGAACAACCCCAGTTCCCTCAGCTGCTCCTCACAGGGCTCATTCTCTAGATCCTTCGCCAGCTTCGTTGCCCTTCTTCGGACAAGCTCCAGCACCTCAGTGTCCTTCTTGTAGTGAGGGGCCCAAACCTGCACACAGCATTCCGGGTGCGGCCTCACCAGCGCCGAGTACGGGGGGACAATCACATCCATGGCCACGCTACTTCTGATACAGGCCAGGATGCTACACTATTAATTGTGTATTTTTTTGCTATTGAGCAAAAAAAGAGCGCCACGTTGAGCTTTCTTCGAGCTTGTGGCTGGTGACGGGGAGCCAGAAGTGCATGTGTGTTTAGAACGGGGAGCTGAACCAGCTTCTGGTCAAAAATAACGCTGTGAAAGCAAATCGCTGCAGCGCTGGGTCGTTACCCCGGCTGCGCTTCGCCTACGCCGTGAGAAGGAGCGAAGGAGCGCGGCCGTGCCGCTGTCCCCGGCGCTACCGGCGCCGTTCCCGCCCTTCCCCTCAGGCGGAGGCTCCGCCCGCTCCCGAGCGCCCTTCCGGAAACAGCCGAGCCCGCCCGGCGCTGGCCCCGCCCCCTCCCGGCACCCGTAGCGCGCGCGCCGTGCGCACGCCCGTCGGCGGCGGGGCGGAGGTGGGCCCAAGATGGCGGGCACGCGGGCGGTGCGCATCAGCATCGAGTCGGCGTGCGAGAAGCAGGTGCAGGAGGTGGGGCTGGATGGCAGCGAGACCTACCTGCAGCCGCTCTCCATGTCCCAGAACCTGGCGCGCCTGGCGCAGCGCATCGACTTCAGCCAGGGCTCCGGCTCTGAGGAAGACGAGCCGGGGTCGGCGGGCCGCGCCTGGGCCGAGGCGGGCGAGGCGGAGGATGAGGAAGGTGAGGGGCGGCGGGCCGTGGCGGTCGGCCCGCGGCTGGGCTCAGAGCCTGGGAGGCTCTGGGAGGGCTGCTGGGGCTGTGGCGGTGCCCGGCCTGCAGCCCCGCAGGCATCTGGGCCTGGCTCGGCGCCCCCCGGGGCTGGCCGTGGATCGGGTCAGGACATTCGTGACCGAGTCCCGGCAGATTACAGTGGTAGAGTGGGAAAGATCCACCTGTCGTGCCGTTATGTCGTGTTCCGTGCTGTTACGATTTCTTTGTGTTCTAAGAACGAGCCTTACGCCCAGTCTCTTTACAGTCTCAGTTTTCCCTTCTTTTGTCTTACTTTTAGGGTTGGTGAAGTTTCAGCCGTCCCTTTGGCCTTGGGATTCAGTGAGGAACAACTTAAGAAGCGCCTTGACCGAGATGTGTGTGTTGTATGATGTTCTTAGTATTGTCAAGGATAAAAAGTTCATGACTCTAGATCCAGTTGTGCAGGATCCCCTTTCTCCAAAGCAGGTATCTTCTATCTGGTGGTGCAGTTTGTAAGGCTTGATACTAGAGATTTAATTTCACTGGGTTTTTTTTCATGTATGACACACACAAGATCTAGTAAAATGTGTTTTGTGATGTGCTGGTGCAGTGCTTTGTGGGGTAGGGTAAGGCTGAGAATGGGAGGTGAGGCTGATTGCAAAGGCCTCTGCTGAAGCTGTAAATCCAAATATTACTTGTGGCTGTATAATGCTGGTGTGAAAGTGATTCTAAATAAGTTACTGACCCTCCAGCAAAACCAAGTTATCTGTCACTGTCAATTTCTGCCAATTACAATTTTTTTGACAATTAAGGTGCAAATGGCTCTTTCTCTTTTTGCTGTTAGAACCCTCAGTTTCTGCAGTTGATTTCAAAGAAGAAGTCGTTAGCTGGAGCAGCTCAAATCCTGTTGAAAGGTGCGGAAAGGTTATCCAAATCGGTGGCAGAAAACCAGGAAAATAAGCGACAGAGAGACTTCAACTCTGAACTACTAAGGCTGAGACAACACTGGAAGCTGAGAAAAGTGGGAGACAAAATTCTTGGCGACCTGAGCTACAGAAGTGCAGGTAAACAGTAGTGCCTTTTGTTTGTCTCAAGAACAGATACTTAATGATTTTTTTTTTTTTTTTGTAACTGGAAAACCAGGTGGAATATATCTAATAATAAAGAACGAAATTTAATAAAAGTTTATTGTATTTATGATTATAAAAGGAGGAGATTTATTATCAGGAAAATAACATGCCCTCCTCAACCTAGAAAGTGATTTTTGAAAGCTAACTGTGTAGGATTCTGGTAAAGATTGCTTTACAGGGACAATTCTGCATTGACAATGTAGTTGATCAGTTGACAGGTAGATCCTGTAGATCTTTGGCTTTTATCTACTAATGCTGTAAAACGTTAAAAAAAAAAAAAAGTATGTTGCATTTTCCTCTGTGCGAAGATCATAGGACCATAGAATATCTCAAGTTGGAAGGAACTCATAAGGATCATTGTATCTAATTCTCTGCTCCTCGGCGGACTACGTAAAACTAAACCGTATAACTAAAAAGCATCATCAAAAATAGATTTATTATACCTATTATTCCTACATTTGTGAGAAATGATACTGAGAATATGCGTTATTTCATGGGTAACAGTAAGAGAGGGTAACCAGCCTGGAGTTCTAGAGCCACTTATGGAGTGAGAGACTGAATAACAGAATCTCGCAAAACTTGGGGTGTCAGTACAAGGAGGCATCTCAGCTGCTTATGTGGGGCTCCTCAGTGAATCACAGAAGCATTAAGGTTGGCAAAGAGAAGATCATCAAGTCCAGCTGTCAACCCAACGCTCCCATGACCAGTAAACCATCTCCTGAAGGAGGGGAAGGACAAATTTAGGGTTATTTATCTTCCTGAAGAAGCTGTAGATGTAATCCAGGATGTGTTTCTTTTAGATTACTTATACTAAACTAGATGAACGATGTCCTGGATGTAAAAGGGACGCAGCTGGGACAGGTGTGGGCATCTGCTTTTATCAGTCTCTCCTGAATGACTGGCTGCACACTTGTTTTTACAGACAGAACGTTGTCATAGTTTTAAGACTGCAAGCCAAACATCGTCAGCATTCCTTTAAAGTTGTAAGGATGTTGCACCTTAAGCTCCTTGCTTGCAAAACATCGGGCAGTTAACTTTTTGTCTTGTTTTAACCAAGTTACTTCTTTTTTTTTTTTTTCTCCTTCCCTCCATCTGCTGTCATTTTGAAACACTTTTGGTTTTCTCCCATAATTATTAAATGCTACTTGCTAACTTACTGTAAAATACCAGACATTGTGCACTGGAGGACTGAGATGCTGATGTGCTGAAATGAGCCTTCTGATTTACTTGGGTTTTTTTTAATAAGTCACTAAGAAATTTGAGTCAAGTGCAACTTTGGAGGTTTGGAGACTTGGAAACACATATTTTTCCAAAACAGAGGTATAAGCTTCATTATTTGCAGAAGATGCTTTATATATAGTATGTGTCTTTGTCCTTCCGTTCTTAGGCTCCCTTTTTCCTCATCATGGCACGTTTGAGGTAATAAAGAACACTGACATTGACCTGGATAAAAAGATACCTGAGGATTACTGTCCTTTGGATGTTCAAATTCCAAGTGATTTGGAGGGATCAGCCTATATCAAGGTTTGCCAGAGAAACTTTTAACAGTGCGGTGGGGCTTTTGTTTTGGTATTTGTATGCTTGCAATAAAGAACAAATAACCAACTAACGTTCTCTTTCGCCTAGGTTTCTATTCAGAAACAAGCTCCAGACATCGGTGACATTGGGACAGTCAATCTCTTTAAAAGACCCGTGCCAAAATCAAAGCCAGGTATCACTAGCTATGTGTTGGGTTTTGAGCATGTTCTCATGAAATGGGTTTGCATGTGACATTGATTTGAAAATTCTAGCCTATAGCTCAAAAGAAGAGCGAACAATATTATTATTTAAACAGAAATTTTCTGTGTAGGTGCTGCTTGGGCTTTGGAATTATGATTCTTTGGAAGCATACTCCTTCCATTTTTTAATAACTGAAACAAAATTGCTAGGATTGTATTTTAAGCGTTCTGGAGCACCTTTTGTTAGTCACTAGAAGTTTAAGCAGATAACCAAAAGCAAACCAAGGTATCGTGTTTCAGCCAGTTGCATCCCATTAGTTCAGCTGAACGGAGCGACTGTTCACTCTTAACTTTGCCCAAAACGCATCATTTGTTTCGGTGAGTCGTGTGTTTTCTCTGGATCTGAAACTCTGCTGGCAGGATGTGCATTAATTACCAACAGCTTCCCTGGCACAGTGTCTGTGTATTTGATACGTGCCAGTAATGCGAAGCTGTCGACTTTTGTGATCTAAAAATTCATCCTTTAGGATTAAAAAGAACTGTCAGGGGTTTATGTCACAGTTCTCTGTGACACAGATGCCGGTGCTGACTTGAACGCACCTACGATGTAGATGTTTCGTACGGTACTAAAGGTGCAGTACAGAGCTTGTGTGCTTACAGGAACCAGAATCTTCCAAGAATTTTGAGGCCTAAAAATCCTGCGAAAGCGCACACATGAACTTCCCGTTATTTGGTGGCTCATTGTAGAGTGAATTTAATAAAGCTAGAAGTAGCACTAAAAAGAAATTGCAACTTAAGAAGCAGAAACTCATAAGCGGAGTTCACAAAAGGCCTGGAAATGTAATAGGCGGTTGCAGAAGGGAGTTGTGTTTCACAGCATAGTAAAACTGAAGTAAAGTGTTTGCTTAACAGATAAAATTCTGCAAATACTCAGCTTGGATAGAGGATAGTGACTCCCTTATCTCAGCGATTACTCAGAGCTACTGCACAGCATCTAGTATAGGAACAAAAAGGCAGTTTCTTTTCTTTCCTTCTGCAAGCACTGATTTCTATTTTTCAGGTACTCCACACTGGCAGACAAAGCTGGAGACCGCACAGAACGTTCTTTTATGTAAAGAAATCTTTGCCCAGCTGTCGCGAGAAGCTGTTCAAATTAAATCACAAATTCCTCACATTGTGGTGAAAAATCAGATCATCTCTCAGCCTTTCCCAGGTAGGAAACTTTTAAAGATTTCTTGAACTATGATGATTTGTTTAAACATGAGCTGAAGTTCTGGTGGATGTGACCTTTGTTAATGCTCTATTATTTAAAAAAAAAAAAAGGTAATCTTTGTTTTCAAATGTTGAAAAGCAGAATTTCCCAGAATTTGAATTTGGCTTGCTAATTATAGAAACATTTGACTAACACACTTTAGTTTCTAATTTACTCATATTTTATTGTATGAATTTGGAGTTGTTTTTCTTTGTGTTCTTTGTCAGTAGCACTTAAAGCTGTCACCTATAATGCCCTGTGCATGTTGTCGCTGGGAGCTTGTGCGTAAGTCGTTGCTCCTGGATCGCAGGCAGGTGAAATTTTAAGACTTGAGTTAACGAGTCTTCAGACGAACGGAGGCTTCAGTGAGAATAGTAAAACAGCGTGAAGGTGGCTCAGAGTCGACTGGTGAATCCTCTGTTCTTACAAGGAGTACGTGACTGATTATATTGTGTGAAGAATGTTTCTGGATTGCTTGAAATGTCTCTGATGGTAAATCCTTCCTTCTTTGGGGAAGGAATGGGGCCCTGGGAACTCTTCTGCGGGGCTGAGTCCTAGAAATGGATGTGAGAGGCACCGCTGGCCTGTCAGCACTTCAACGAGTGGCAAATCTGACTTGCCTTCGGTGCTGTGCTCTCCGACATCATTCTTTGGTTTTTTTTCTCTTACACAGTGAATACCGGTTGTAAAACTACTGACTATAAAATGTGAAGAAAACCAGCTCTCGGTAGCCTCCTTGAAAACTGTCGGTGTCTTTTCTGACTTGTTTTTTTTTCCATCTCCTTTGTCCAGGTTTGCAGTTGTCGATTTCTCTGTGTCACTCTTCCAACGACAAAAAATCACAAAAATCTGCATCTGAAAAACAGAATCCAGAGGACCATCTCTACGTTCTGGAACACAATTTGCATCAACTTATCAGAGAGGTAGTGCATTTATGGTCAAGTACCGAAGAGTTTGGGGGCTTTGTTCAGGAAAAGAGGACCATTTTAGATGTCTAAGCAGTTGTGAAACCATGTTCCAGAGAGTGTTCGTCTTCTCCGAGCATGGCTCTGCAAGTCTTGGGGTCGTGTGGAGCAGTCCAGCGTTTCAAATGCTGAACTAGGTTCCATGAAGCTTTGGCTCAGTGCCCGGTTCTGTTGTGAATTTCCTTTCCTAAGAGGTTCCTAAATCTTTTCTCTGAAGCGCTTACTTTATTTTTGCTTGACCATTCTGTCTGTCTCCAGGTACGTGTACAAGGCAGACTCACTAGTAGGAGCTACTCCCATACTACCGAATTTTTATTAGCCAGCACCTTTTTTCTAAAAAATCACTTTCCATAAGGTTTGAAAGATTTGGCATAACCAGGAGATGCAAAGTATGAGTGTAAAATTGGCTTTGAAGTGCTGTTATCGAGTAAAAAACTTGCCCTTTGTGCAAGTATGTACCCGTAATAACCCTGAGGTGAAGCAGCATATCGTAGTACACGTTATTTCTTGCAGATACGTTATTTGGTCCCGTCCTTTTATAACCTTTTGTTGTTGGTTGCAGTGTCACAAGCAAACGCTGAGCTCAACGGTGATGCCGCATCCAGCCAGTGCACCCTTTGGCCATAAGAGAATGAGGCTTGCGGGACCCCAGGCTTTCGATAAGAATGATATCAGTTCTTTACAGTCAAATGAAGGACTTCTGGAAAAGATAATAAAGCAGGCAAAACATATCTTTTTGAGGCGCAGGTAGGTCACAAGCTGTTCTTGTTAAAGTTACGTTAAAATGTACCATTATGTAGAATACAAAAGATCTTTTTTTTTGCAGCGTTCTTGAAACTACCTGCTTCTTCCTTCACTGTTCAAGTAGTCTTTAAGTACTAAGGAACAAATAACGTATGAAATATGAGCAAACAACACTCAGCTAGTAAAAAAAAAAAGGAAGAAAAAACAGATTTATTTTGAGATCTCTGTGAGTTATGATACAGGCTGCCGGTAATTGTCTCTACTTTTCTTAAACTGCTCAAGTTTTTTAAAATATTCTTTGCTGTGCAGTAGCTGATACCGAGTGCTAGCACTTTAATGCTGCTGCAGAATGTGTGCGCAATGTAGAGAGTAAAGAAATGTGCTTTGTTAGCACTGGAAGGGTGCTGAAGCAGAACTTTGATCCACGTGGTTTGTTAAATTTGCATTTTCTTGTGCGTGCGCGCCACAAAAAAAACCTGCCGAACTAACAACTGGCTCATTTCCTTTAAACAAGGTAACAGCACGAGCTGTCTGGATTGTGTGTGAAATGTGCCTTTATCTTCTAGAACTGCTCGAACCATCGACAGTCTGGCCAGTCGTATCGAGGATCCTCAGATTCAGGCCCACTGGTCCAATATAAATGATGTTTATGAATCCAGTGTGAAAGTTCTAATCACTTCACAAGGATACGAACAGATATGCAAGTACGTATGAAAATGCATTTGTCTTTCTAGCTGTAGAAGCGTGCAGCAACGGCAGAGTGTATTCAAATTGAGGTTTACTAGTTTTGATTCTCTTCAAACAGCCAAGTAGGAGCCTGTTATTTGTATGTTTTTCTGAGTTGTGGGGGGAACAGCCGCCCTAAGAAACCTCTTCACCCACTTCACGCTTTGTGAATAACTCACTAAGTCGTTAACTGGCAAAGTTTCCTTTCAGGGAAGGAACTGAAGGTGAAAGGAATCGTTTGAGGAGGGATTTACTTTGGGTAGAAAGAGCTGAATATAAAGTATCCATATATGTGCTGGGTTCCTGACTTGCAGCCCAGTTACGGAGAGCTGGTCAGTGCTCAGGCCCAGCTCGGGCATAGCTACGGAAATGTGGAGCTTGTAACTCACACTGTTCGTGGAAATGAGAAATTTCATGTTGCAGAAGCAAAATGAATTTACTAATAGATGGCAGTGGATGTTTTTTTTCCATTTTGAGCGGTCCTCTCTGGCTGTGTCACAGATAAGTCCCCCGCAGTGTAGCGGGAGCTGTTGTGGTGAGTGAGGAAACCAAAATACGTGGAGTTGCTGTTGTATTCCACGGGCTTCGCACCGTCCTCGTCTTAGGATTCTTGGCCATGAACGGGAGGGGGTTCTGTGTTCTTAGCTTCCTGTTTTTGAAGTGTTGTAAAGCATTTGGAACAAACACATCTTCTCTTCAAAGGTCCATTCAACTGCAGCTGAACATCGGAGTTGAACAAATCAGAGTTGTACATAGAGATGGGAGAGTTATTACGTTGTCCCATCAAGAGCAAGAACTGCAGGATTTCCTTTTATCTCAGGTAGGCTCACACACATTCTTCTTCCCTTTCTTACAGTGTTTGGGAAACAGAAGAACTTAGAATCTCACCTTGATGTAGAAAATGTTAGAAAACTTCAAATAAAGATAATGAAAATAGGGAGATGAATGACTGAACTGTTTGTGTAGTGACTTTAGCAACTCTTACTAAAATACCATGCCGGTTTTTACTATGGTCAGTAGTCATATTTTTTTCCCCTCCCACTTAAAAAACATTTCTTTGTGCTCCTCATTATGGGAGCACTAAGATTTTTTTTTTTTGCTTACTTCAGAACACGCCGCTGTGAGTCATAGCAGAGAATGAGACATTCAATATATGAATTAGTGTAACCAAGCCCTACCTAGAGTAGGGATCTTAACGAGCTCACAATTACTGTCATTTCAACATTGTTTTATTAATGTTTGCTTTGCATCAGCCATTACTAAATCAGCTGATATTTGAATGAACTGTTTTCTTAATTGCTTAGAGGAAGCTGCTGGTTTGATTCAGAAGTGAGTCTCCCCAGCAGGCGTTACAGTCCAAGCACGGGTCTCTAGTGACAGGGGTTGGCCTCTTGCAGTTACGTGAAACTCCGCAACAGAAAACAAGTTGCAACACGTTCTGCTGAGGGTGTCTCTTTTTGGTCAGGTGTTTTCAGAGCTGTTCGCAGAGAGCTGCTGAACAGTGTGAGGTACTTCCCTGGTGCAAGTGTGAAGGCTCGATACAGGAAAACATTAGTGTTTGAACTTTCAAGCTGTTAAAGCTCAGCGCTCGCTCCTGAGCGTTAACAGAGATAATCGTGCATCTGAGAACCTAATTTTTCTTCTTTTTCTGAGTTTGCTTTGATACTACACTCACAGACCTTATATATTTTACAGCAGAAGTCTCATTTGCATTCAAACAAAGGATTACTTCAAAATCCCGTTTGCGTCGCTTGAATTAGTTGTTGAGACCTCAATAAAAGTTTTTGGTAAATTGAAAGCAATACTTAAATGCATAAGCCCATATACCTTTGAAAAATTAATCTCACCACATAACGTGGGTCTTCTTTGTCTGCAGAGAAACTAGGCTAAATTCAAAGAACACAAAGCTCTACTAGCACTTAGATAGCTTATTTTTTTAAAAAAATAAAAGTTCCTGGGAAACTAGACAACTTGTAAGACAAATGCACTCTATCAATGACTGCTGGGCAGCAGAAGAAAAAATGCTTGGTAGAACCCTGCAAGCAGTTCTTTCTGCAGTGTGTGAATATGGAACAGGAGACGAACCTTTTGTTATCTTTTCAGATGTCACAGCACCAGGTACACGCCGTTCAGCAGCTTGCGAAAGTTATGGGATGGCATGTGCTGAGTTTCAGTAATCATGTTGGGCTGGGACCAGTGGAGAGCATTGGCAATGCATCAGCAATAACGGTGGCATCACCAAATGGAGACTATGCCATTTCAGGTAGTGCTTTCTGTTGCAAATGTATGGAAAATCTTCAAATTCTAAAAGCGAATTCCACAGGCTTTGTAAGTCTCTGAGATAGTCTCTAGACTTCTGTAGAATAATGTCAGTTTATAGCAAAATATTTTACCAACAATCTCTTTTGTGTATGGAATTGACACCTAAATAGAATCAATATTTTGTCCGGTAAGTCACTTAATATAAACCTGATTTAATTAACACAGGCTTGAAAATCTTAGAATTAGCATAGAAAAAATTGATTACAGAAGCCACCAAGATCCTGAGACGAGGGAACATGGCAAACAACAGGATCACGACCCTGGACTTAATGAGAACAGAGTTTGGTCTCCTCAGGGACCTTCTTGGAGGAATCCTATGGGGTACCATCCTGTGGCATGGAGAGAAGAGGGGTCCAAGAGAGATTGTTCATTAGTTTTTGCAACAATTACTTCTTCTGAGCTCAAGAACAGTCATTCCTGTGTGCAGGAAGTTGTGAGAAGGTGACAGAAGATCTGTGTGGATGAGCAGGTAGCTCAAGACTAAATTTTCATAAGTCTTCCTCATAGAGGGGAAGCTGCAAGAGATTATAGGCAGGATTAGTTGACCTGGGAGGAAGATAGAGAGACTGTCCAAGCATGCATTGATGGGGACAGGAAAGCTAAAGCTCATCTGAAGTTGAATCTGGAGAGGAACGTGCAGGGCAACAGGAAGAGCTTCAACAAGTATGTTGGCAGCAAAAGGAAGAATAGGGAAAATGTGAGCCCGCTGTGAAGTGGGGAGAGGACCTGGTGGCACAGAACATGGAGAAGGCTGAGGTACTCAGTGCCGCCTTTGCTTTGATCTTAAGATTGGCCTTCAGGAATTGCAGGTCCCTGAGACCCATCAGAAATTTTGGAGCAAAAAAGACTTATTTTCTGTAGGTGAGGATCGAGTTAGAGAACTGTTGAACAAGTTCATGAGACGGGGTAGGATGTATCCCTGGGTGCTGAGGGAGCTGGCTGATGTCATTGTAAGGCCACTGTTGATCATCTTTGAAAGGTCATGGTGATGAGGAAGGGTTCCTGAGGACTGGAAGAAGGCAGATATCACATCCCATATTTAAGAAGGAGAATCTGAGAACTGCAGTCTGGTCAGCCTCATTGCAATTACTGGGAAGACGAGACCAATCCCAGAAGCAATTTCCGAACTGCTCCTATTAAGGAGAAATAGCATCCATTTCTGAAGGAGAACTTCTGTTCAATCAGCCTGATTGCCTTCTACAAAGAGATTACTAGCTTGGTAGGTGAAGGGAAAGCTAAGTATTCTCTCCCTAACTGCTTATTTAAAAAACCAACGCCACCACCCCCCAGCATCAAAACACAAAACCTCATCCAGGACACCACCACCCTTCCACCCATCTTGCAGAATTTTGTGATCAAAAGCAGCAGCTATCCCGAGGGGACTTCATCCGTTTCTGTTTGTGATAAATCCACTAGAAACAATCTCTTTTTGATCATGTTTTTCAACAGAATGGTAAGGAATACATCCGAGGTCAGAGTCAGCAAAAAAACCTTTAGCAAAAAAACCTTTGCCCTTCCAGGCATCATTAGGGAAAAAGAAATGCATTTCTGAGGTGCCTTTGTGGACCTTTTTGTCAATACTTCTCTGGTTTGCTCTAACCAAGAACATGCAAGTTGAAATCATAGAGAAGTGGGAGAGGAGAGAGAAAATTGAAAGAGGAAAAACTGGTTAAAATGTAAGGTAATTTCCCTCATTTCAGCATGTTTGGAATTGAGCAGGAGTCATGTATAGCATACGTGAGAAAGGATATTTAATATGGGGAATTCCTACGGTGTAAAAATGCTCATAAAAATCTCTGTTCACCGCAGTGCGTAACGGTCCGGAAAGCGGCAGCAAAGTTATGGTTCAGTTCCCACGGAGTCAGTGCAAGGATCTGCCCAAAGGCGACGTACTGCAGGACAACAAGTGGAATCATCTTCGAGGGCCCTTCAAGGAGGTGCAGTGGAATAAAATGGAAGGGCGTAACTTTGTGTACAAAATGGAACTCCTCATGGCTGCCCTAACTCCGTGCTAATGATCTGGCGTCGCTGTGGCGCAGACGATCGCTGCCCGTGCAGCAAAGGGAAGCGGAGCCCATGGGGCGATACAAGACAGCAAAACCACTTTTTTTCTCCTGTACAGACACATCCGGTGTAGTATTTGTACTAAAAATTTTTTCAGTGGCGTATAAAATGCAATTTTCCGACACAAGTTCCTTTTCCGGTTGCTCTAGAGAGAGTAACATAGCGGAGTCATTAATGTGTTTTTCTTTTATAAAATTCAGTAGTCCTTCGCTACAGGAAAGGTGTCTGCTCAGAGTCATTCCCCTTCCCCTCATGCCCCGACTTTTTCTCAATAGTTCTTTGCAAGTATTTCTGAAAAATGAAAATTATTAGATTGGAACCGTGCCATGGATAAGCCTTTTAGTGGCTTCTCCCACAGGGAACGGTTCTCCCTGTGGAAGCCAGGGGACTCGCTTGAGAGGTGGGACAACAGAGGAGAAGCAGAGCTCCCTTGTCAAGAATTAAGGCTCAACAAAAGCGAAGAATCAAAGACCAGCCCTCACCGCATGACATTCTCGAGTTGGAGATTTCTGGGTGACCCAGTTCTTTTGGAGAGATCGATTTACTTGGCGATTTAACTTGAGAGTGTTACGAAGTCGCAGCTTGTGGCAAATGACTTTCCCCTCTGAGGGCTACAGCTGAGCCTTTGTGGCGTTGGTTACTTTGCTTATGTTTTCTGCTTCATTTTGCAAGCGTGTCGGGGAAAGGGTTTTGCTCTGCTTGCAAAATTCTGACAATTTGGGTTTGTGAGTGACTTGTGTAAATTAGTGTCTGGATGGAAGCTGGTAACTCATGCAGTAGACCTTGGATCACCGCACTTGTTCGAGGGTGGGGGTTGTTTGTTTTTCCTGCACTGTCACTGATTTATCATCCAGGGAAAAAGCAATATCCTGAGGATGAGCTCTTTTGAGTTCTTTTAAAATGAGAAAGTCATGGTTTTGTCCATTTGAGTTTAAGTGTAGCCTTCTTGAAGCTTCTAGCAAGGTGTTGCACAAAGCTTTTCTTTCTTGATTCATTGCTAAAGGTCTTTTTGAAACCTCTGTATGAACTGGTTCACACTTACACCCTTCTAGTGTGTTAGGGGGGTGTGTGTATATATGTGTGTGTGTGTATATAAAAGAACTTCTTGCACATGGACCATGTTTGAATTGAACATCATACTTTAATGGTGCCAGGTGTTATTTTGCTGTATTCTTGAGCAATAAAGAACAGTTGTAGGAAATGCGTATGAAGCAATTGTGTGTGACCAGCTGCTGCTCAGCCTGTATCCAGAGCAGCTCCTCTACCTCTGGTGGTGGTTGCCAGCGGAGAACATTTATTACTTCAGTTCCTTGAAGTGCTTGATTCTGTGCGACTGAACTAGGAGAGAGAAAGGGATTTCCTTTCAGGTGCTCGTGAGTCACCCAAGACAACTTAAGAAAAATAAAATACTAGTGGAAAATAGTCTCTCGATCATCTTGAAAGATCTTGTGCCACACGAGGTCCCATGCAGCCTGGCAGACACTGTGTGGTTACAGGAGGAGAGGTGGCTTGGCCCTTGGGAAACAGTTCAGCCACCGGCCTGAGGTGTCTGTTTGTTTGGGTTTTGGGGCTGTCCTGACTCTTGGCAAATTTTACTCTTACTTTTTGAAAGGTTGGACTAGATGATCCTTGAGGTCCCTTCCAACCTGGCATTCTGTGAGTTGCAGGTTTTGTCCCCTTCTGAAAAGAAACAACAGATGCAAGAGGCCTTCTCTTGTGTTGCAGAAGTGCAAGCACTGCATATTAGCAGTGAAGACATTTCTCAAGGCTTACAGGCCTAGCTGGGGAAAAAAACTTTTTAATTTTTTTTTTTTTTTTTTTCATTAGTGACCTGGAGAGTCTGTCTTTTAGTGTTTAATACTGAGGGATTCCTAAGTTTAATGGGAAACAGAGTGATTAGGCTTCTAACAGAGGGACAGTCGCACAATTCCTGGTAGTGCATCTTTGAACGTGAAGATCATAGAATCATAGAATGTGTTGGAAAGAACCTCTAAAGGCCATCTAGTCCAAATCCCCTACAATAAGCAGGGACATCTCCAACTAGGTCAGTTTGCTCAAAGCCCCATCAAGCCTGACCTTGAATGACTTCAGGCATGGGGCCTCCACCCTCTCTGGGCAACCTGTTCAGTGCTCAACCACCCTCATATTAAAGAACTTCCTCCTCCTGTCTAACCTAAATCTACCCTTTTCTAGCTTAAAACCATTCCCCCTTGTCCTGTCACTACAGACCCTGAGAACAGATCTCCTCCTGCCTTCTTATAGGCCCCTTTCAGGTGTTGGAAGGTCACTATAAGGTCCCCCCAGAGCCTTCTCTTGTCCAGGCTGAACAGCCTCAACTCTCCCAGCCTGTCTTCACAGGAGAGGTGCTCCAGCCCTCTGATCATTTTCGCGGCTCTCCTCTGGACACTCTCCACCAGGTCCATGACCTTGTTCTGGGGGCTCCAGAGCTGGATGCAGTGCTCCAGGTGAGGTCTCACCAGGGCAGAGCAGAGGGGCAGAATCACCTCTCTTGATCTGCTGGCCACAGTTCTTTTGATGCAGCCCAAGATGCAATTGGCCTTCTGAGCTGCGATTGCACATAGGTGGCTCACGCCCAGCTTTTAATCTACTAGTACCCCCAAGTCTTTTTCCACAGGACTGCTCTCTAGCATGTCCTCTTCCAGCCTATATTGATAATACTGGTTGCCCCCACCAGCGTGCAGGACCCTGACCTGGCCTTGTTGAACCTCATGAGGTTCACCAGGGCCCACCTCTTCAGTCTGTCCAGGTCCCTCTGGATGGCATCCCTGGATGGCATTTCTGGAGAAGATGTCAGGTTAAGCTGTGCACACAGAGCCAATGGGAAAGCAATTTTCAGTGTTTTATTTCTGAGTAAATGATGCAGCATCTATCATTTTCCTAACCAAACTCTGGTAAAATACTTGCAAATGTAACTTTTTTGGGGAATACTTTATCAGCGTGAATTCTGAACAACCTGAATAAAGTGAATTCCATAGTGTCTAAGCAGACAAAGATCCATTCTTTTTATAAAGAATTTGTGCTGGGAGGCACTGGTTCTTGTAAAGAATGTTGCTTTGTGCAGAGTTATGCAATTACTCACGTAGAAGAGACTGCTGCCCTTAAAAAACATGTACTCTTTTGAACTGGAAAATGATAAAAAAAGTTTTTTATATTAAAAGCTGTTTTGATCTGTTATTGCACCACAGAGCTAGAGATAGCTGTTCATCTTTCCAGATGGCAAGTGTTTCTAATGGTTTTCTCCTTCATATTTTAATATTTGATATATACGCAGATCATTTGTGTTAGAAATACGTCAATCATCAGTCTTTTGTTTTTTAGGGAAGGTTTTTTTTACATTTCTTACTGTAAGGCATTTTTCCAGAATTTTATCATCCTTTCATAATTCTCCGATCTCTCAGCATTATATTCTAAAATATGGGCAACAGAACTGTCACTCCATGTAGTTTATTGATGCACATAACAATTTTACTGCTCTCTATTCTGTTCTCTTTGAGACTCACATTCACATTAGAAACACCTGTTGAGGTGTTAGTGACCCATTATTTGGAAAAATTAATTTGGATATCCCTCTTTATTCTGAGGATGGTTGCCATTTCTATGAGGATGTCTGACATATGTTTCCTAAACATGCTGTTGCTTTTGTTTTGCAAGTGTTCCAACAGCAAGCAAGCTTGATGAGAGCTGTATGTTATTGTTATTTAGTGGTTTATCAAAAAATGGGACATCTACATCTATATTTGAATCTTAATTGTTGTGTTGAATAACATCAAGCCTGAAAACAAAAGCCAAGGAATGTTACTAACATGCTCAGCCAAACAACAAAAGCAGCTACTTTCTGATACCTAACTATTGAATAGCTCTCAGTTTATTTCACATAGGATAGATTGATCTTTGTAGTTCTAATTCTTAAATGAGATCACTGCCAGTTAGTGAAGGTTCTAATATCTTTCCAGACTATTGTATCTTCCAAGTTATCTCTGTCACTCCTCTAGTTTCATCCCAAATTTATCAGTTTGACAAGACCTATCTCCTGTAAAATAATTTTGACTGGCATAAATTATTATTCTATATTTTTTAAATTGAATATCATATTAATTTTGTTTTTCCTTGGTTTAATGACAGTCTAACAAGCCTACTATTACTTGGGTGAGTGCCATTACTCTTGTTGAGTGTCATCAGAGCACTAGCATCCTTCCAGCCTTCTTGAATGCCCCGGCAATTCTGAAAGCAGAAATACCCTCATCCAGATGTTTTGGAGTATAAATTACCAAGGCCTCAATTTTAAATGTGTCTATACTTTGTAGGGCTGTTTGACATTTCCAATTACTAGTGAACTGTAAATCACTTCATCTTCTTTTGAATACCTCATTCTGCTTCCTTTTTAAACACATAACAGAACAATAAATAAACACTTACTTTTCCACATTATTGTGAATATTGAAAATCTATTTAATGGTGCAGCTATACCAGTATGACAATATATTTTGCTATAAGTAAGCCTAAAAAGATTTCATTCTTGTTTGTTTTAGCTTTGGTAACTATGGGTTTCCCTAGAGATAAATTTCCCTAAACATTTTACTCTTTTTGCATTTGATGTAGAAAAAGATATATTATTTTAAATATTTTTAAAACTCCTACCTTCATTTAGTAGCTCTCTTAAGCAGCTATGTACATGTAGTCACATCTTTGCTTCATTAGTTTCCTTTAATGATGTTCATATTTAGGATATTAGCTCTATCAAAGAACATAGTTTACATTGGAACAGGGATCTGCCTTCTGTCATAAAATTTAAATCATGTTGATCATATTGATTCTTATATCTGCAAAGTTTCAGTCCAGTGATTAATTAGTCTTTGTGAATTGTGTGATTCTGATAACAATTACATCATACCTGGTAAATGGCATTTGCATTAGAAAATTATCATCTGTATTATTTAATTAGAACAGTTTCAGATTTTGGATTCAATTATGGAACACAAATTAGTCATGCAGAAATGTTTTTGATAGAAAAAACACAGACCAGAGACCTGAGCCAGGCTGAGATGGAAGTCTGAGTTCTGTGTGAATCCTCTTAAGATTTTGAGGTAACAAACTGAACATAGCTTTTGCTTGTGCCTAGAAGTGTCTGAACTCAATAAATTGATCTTTTATTGTGGTTTGAATATATGATTTCTATGTGTTTGATTGTCTTCAATTAACACACAGTTGCTTTCACATAATTTTAACTGCTCTTGAAATGTGCAAGTGTCACAATGGGGAAAACAAAATGTAAATATCACAGGAAGGATGATGTTAGAAGTACACTGGAAATATTTATCATTTTTTTGCATGTCCCTTAGAACAATTTATTTTGATGCTCATGGTTGCCATAACAACCAGATGCATGTCTGAAGTCTTTAAAGTCACTTAGATGGCTGAGTTCTGTTATATTCATTGTTTACAACTTCTGTATATGGTCTTGTACCAGGTCTCACTCAACAATCACTTATCTGCTGTTTTCAGTCTGTGAAGCTAAGAAAGCTGAGGATTACATCCAAGTCACTGAGAGATGCTGCTGACATTGGGTATGGACAATACCTTCTTAAGGTGTTGTCTGTAGAGATGGATTTATTGAAGCATGCAACATGTCTAAAGAACAGGAGTTTTTGACAGCCTACCAATGCTTTCATGTCCCCAGCCACTATAGTGTGCTTAACACCCTGATTATGTACAAAGTCAACAGAGAAATAAGCTATAATGTTCTCTTGGTCTCTCATGTAATTGAAACAAAAAAATGTAATGGTAGAGTCTAAAAAACTGTGTAGGCAGAGTGAGTTGCCCACTTTTACTGGTTTGGACGGGACTTCCCAAAAGAAATTTTTGTAATAACAAAGAAGTTACTCTGTTACCAAGTTTACAAAATTTAATAGATCTGATAATTCCAGATTGCATTGGCTTGAAAAATATCATCTATATCAAATACCTTCAAAACTCATTTAAGTCTGTTTCTTCAGTCACTGCTTTTTTCTATGGAATATTTTTTTATTTGTTAATGGAGTCCTCTGCTTAATACAAAGTGTGTATTAGATAGAGTTGAAACACTTGTGTAGTGAAGGAAAGGCTCAAGACTCTATCAAACAACTATTGAAACTTAAGAATGGTTAATCAACACCCTGGAGTACTCTTTGTTCTCGGAACCATTGTACAAAGCAATCACCAATGTAAGGATAATGAGTGCTGCTGGTTTTGTCTTGATCTCCTTTGCAGACCTGGTTTAACTAGAAAGACCAAAGCTAACAACAGAAAAGGAATTGTGGCAGGATAAATTGATATAGAAGCAATTCAGCTGAGACCTGGTCAAGATAAGAATGTTTCTAGAGTTACTTAAGTAGACTTAATTTGTAATAACGGCTTTGGATAAGAGAACCACACGCGCAGACTTATTTTTAAAATCTTGAATTTTTTCTCTTATACTTGTTTTTAAAATAATACTAAAAAATAATAACTTCTTATATGAGAAGAAAGTTTTTCTTGCTTATCTCTGTTTATGTTCTGGATAGAAAAAAACAGTAGTGGCAGAATGTACTGAATCCTAGGGACGGATTTAAGAAGAGGATCCAAGAATGATAAAAGCACAAGGCCTAACTTCCAAGTGAGTGAACTCAGGGGGAGACCAGTCCAAATTTTAAAAGCTTTGAGAGATAGCACTGTATGATGTGCTACACCTCAAACTGCAATGGAATTTGGATTACAACATGAGGCTTTGGTATCTATAAAGCGTGCTGCCTTCCCAGATTGTAAGGAAACAATAAAAAATATGTTTTGCCTTAAAAAAGCATATGAACAGAGCAAACCCTAAAATGGATGTAATATTTCCTCCTCCTCCAAGGACCCTCCTCCCCTTAAATGCTTCTACATTGGATCTGTATTTTCCTTCCCCAAAATGTCACCCATCTGCTGGCTTTGGCAAGCCTGCCTGAATTCTGTATTTCTTGATTGGATGAGAAAATGATGAAATAAACTTAAACCTCTCCTGATAAGTGTGGGAAAGTCGGTGCAGCCTGCCTGGATTTCCTTATGAGTCAGAAAATACCAAATAAGAGCCATGAAATATTTTGCTAACATGAATGGGACAGAATCACAAAGTTAGAGAAGATTGCAGCAGCAGAGCATGTACGTGTAGCTAAAAAATATAGCAGCATTTCTTTCAATAACTTTGTCAGAAATCCACCCACTTCTTTCTCATTGCACAGCAGGGGTAACCCACAGAAAGCAGTCCCTCAGCTTCATGTCCTTCTCTGTAGAGCAAACGCCTCACCTCTCTTGGACCAGTGAGTAGGAGTAGACCTGGTCCCTCACCGCCTGCCTGCTGCCACGTTTGAAGGAACTTTTTCTCAGTCCCTCTCATGAAAAGGAGAAGGGGCAAATATTTGTCTTGACAGCCATGTGAAAAGAAGGTTCATACTGAATTTTCATGTAAAGATATAATTCCAAGGCACAAACCCATTTCTGAGTGTGCAGCGTGGCAGCAGAAGGTTTTGCAGAGGTCACTCAGGCCTGGTCTTTGGCAGAAGAAGAATACACTGGGCTCTTTAGATCTATTCTTCCTCCCTGCATGAAGCTGCAGCCATTCATTAACCTCAGGGTAGTGGTGGGGACAGACACAAGCCTTCTTGGTGAAGGGAAAATCCACCAAAGACCAAAAAGTAATATTTCTGAAATCACCTAGTTTGTTGCAACTACGGGAATAATGCTTGCAGTGAAGCCTTGCTGTGGTACCTAGTTTTTAATACCTCTCAATATCCCCCTATCGCATCATAAAATGTTAGGACAGAAATCCACATTCTACTGCCCCAGAAGGTTAGTTTTTGGCACAGATCTTGAGCTCTACTTCCTTAGTCAAATTAAGGATGTTTAAGATGGCAGCTGCTTCCACCTGTCAACAATTAACATGCATGTATACCTAGGGGAAGCCTGAGTTATTCATACTGCCAAACCCTGGCATGAAAGACGGCAGACTATTGTTCTTATTGTAAAAGGAGATGTCTATGTTTCTCCAGGGAATTTTTCAGAGCATTTAAATCAGCCTCCTGTTATAAATTACCCTTCAGAGGAATCCACCTCTTCCATACAAGGAGCTGAACGCAAGGAAATGTTGAAACTTACTGCACCCCATTGTTGAGTAATTGTCAAATGCTTTTCATTTGTAGTGCTGACTTCAAAGAGCTGTTCCCATTATACAGCTAGTGTCACAGAAACTCGGCCTTGTAGTTATAAAAACTTATTTTCTCCCAGGTAGATTAGTACTTAATATAGAGTTGAGCTTTTGAAATACCTTGGGCTCTTAAATTCCCTTTTTTTTTTGAGTTGTGTTTTTGAATTCCTCTTATTTGATTCAAATTTGCTGAAAAGGAATACTTTAATTTGAATATTTCACACAATTTTATTAAAGATGAATTCTTAGAGGCTTTACTGTTAAAAAGGCTGTAAACATTTATGGTACATAGCTCAGAATTAGCATAGCTGAAGTGGGAGTAATTTTTCATTTTTATAACTCTCTGCCATGCCTCACTTACCTACTAAGTGCTATCTGTTCAGTGCAACCTTGATGGATGAAGCAACATACTTGTAAATAACAGATATATTTATATTGCCTGCTGATCAGGAAAGAAACACATCATTGCCATAGCCATGTATCCATAGCAGCTTTAAGACTCTGCCAGCAGTTTCGGATCAGTTTTTCAGTTTGCGTCCAGAAAGTTTTTTCAATTTTCATATATTTACAACATGATGAAAAATAACTTTGATGTCATTTTATAGCCCTGTTAACTTTTCTATTGACATTTCTGTTTTTTACTGGCCTCTATTAAAGCCATTCTCGTGTTCTACACAACAACATGGCAAAGCTTGGTTAGGACAGAATTCAAATCCAACTCTTAACTTTGCATTTCAGGCTCATCAATATGTATATACATGTCAGTAACTTCTGTCAGTTCTCTTAGCCCAGTGAGAGAGGAATCTCAAGGTCACTCAATCAGAACACCTGGCTCCATCTGCAAAGCCCAAGATCTTCAAGGCTGTGTGAATAATTATAGTTTGCTAAAATGTAAATTTAGCAGCCTAAAATATGAAGGCTACCATTCAGGCATACTAAACAATCTTCTATTTTCATTGACTGGTAAATAAAGCAACGCTGTTGACTGATACATTGGAACCAGTAAGCAATTCAGAAGGAACTGCAAAACGTTACACAGAATTCTAACTTTTTCTAAGTTATAAATTAAAGATGCAAAAGCATAAGAGAAAAGTTAATCTTGAAACATCCCTGTGTGCAATTTCACATTTAACAGATTTACAACTGAAGAAGTTGACTGAGAGAAGGAAGACCCAAATTTTCCCTTGTATTCTATTGCTTAATTTACCAACACACAACTTTTGAAGAATAAGACTACAAAATCATATATTTCTTATATGTAGTTTATAGCCAGCAGGCTTTGACATCTTCAAAATCTTGCTGTTTTCATCAAATCATGAGCTGAAACTTATAAGAAGTTTTTTCTCTGTGTACCTGCAAAGAAGTGACCATTTTCCAGCTTAGGAAAAGAAGGAAAAAGAAAAATTTCCTACTAACATCAGTAATACAATCTTACTAAAAAGAGAATGAAGGATCTGAGTGGGGCAGGGAAATGTTGCCTGAATCACAGAGTGGGAAGCTGTGCTGTACTTTTGGGCATGGGGAATGGGATATGCACATGTACAGCTGTCTGTGAATGCCTGGTCTTGCTAGGAGAGCGTGTCTTGCTCTCCACTGGTGCCAGATCGAGTCATAGTACAGCTGCCTGCCCTAAGGAAGTATTCTTCAGCCAATATCAGGCTGTTGAGTTGAGTACAGATGATCTATTGCATTAATATATTTCCTTTAAGACTGTAGGCCAATGTCTTTCTCTAATACATTCCCAGACAAATGTAAGGAAGCAATGACTCCAACGTGACTGGGTGTTCTGAACTGCTTTGGTGGTTTACCCAACAGATGGCAGAGGAAAGAAAATGCTGAAGGAGCCTTTGAAATCAACATCTCCCCAAGCTGTCCAAAGATTTTAGGGCATTAGGCTTAACAATGAAGACCTAGAACAGTGGTGGGCATTAAATTTGTCATGATTCTAACCACTCTGTCTATAGGAATGTAGCTTTGCTGGTGTTGAAGGTCCTGTTCTTTTAGAGTGGGGTGGGGAAGACCATCACAGAGATAACTTTTTTTCAGAAGATGGCAGCAATATACCAGGATGCAATTTCAGTGAATATTTTGTACTGTATTATTGGAATTTCTGTCTTGGGAGGGAGTCTGTTACTACTCATTGGTTTTTAAGAACCTCTCAACGGTTGAGGAGTTTGTCTGTTGTGTGGGTTTTTTTCCCCATTTTGAGTCACATCCTTTTTTAGAGGAAGTTTTTTTGATCAGAACAGTTTGATCCTTTGACTGTAAAGAAAAATTGGTGTCCTCACATTTCAGAGATTTTTAGTTTCAGTGGTAACAGGTCTGAAATTTCCCACTTCATTATCCTATTTCAATAAAAAGTCTCTGGAAAAAATGCCAAGTTGTTTATCTCTGGGGTATGTCCCATTTAGGTTTGGATTAAGATCTTAATCTGAAGCAAATCTGCTCATTCCGCACTTATGCTTTCATTCCCACTTTGAAGCAGTTTCAGTTGATCCTTTCAGAATCCCTTTCGGTTTTCTTTCAGATGAAATGGGTTTGGGAGATGTGCTCCAGGAGCAACTTCAGATGCAAATTGTCATTCAATCCACAGGGTCAGGCTAGAGCTTGCCCAAAGTTTAAAAAGCAAACCCAGCCACCACTGGAATGAGTATAGTGTAAACATTAAATCCTTATCACTGACTATTTGGCTTTACAGGTCTGCTGTGACTTGTCTGCGTTGTTTTCTAGCTGGACATAGCCCTCATGAGACTCTGTGCTGAATATACAATGCTTGCATCACTGAAAGCAATATCCTGGCAATCCAGATGTATTTTATTACAAGCAGATTCCAGATCAATAGGTACCTGCAAAAATCCAATTGCATATCTGTAATAAAATTATGTTTGTATTTGTACTGTAACATGAAAGCAGTGAGAGTGCATTTAGCTGGTATTTTATAGAAGGAAATGTTTGATGGGTGTAAGCTAATTGATGTATTTTTCTCCATTACTCACTGTAGGCATTTATATTAGTGGTTCCTTGTGATGAGTTTAAGGTAGTGTGTCTTATTAACAGTAGAGTATCTGAAATTTTTTGGTTAATAAAGGGTTTATAATTAAGCCATTGAAATTAATTTAGCCATTTATAATGGATTTTTAATTAGTTTGCTAATAGGACTGTCATTTCCAAACTCTCAGCAGAAGGTGAATATTAGGTTAGTTCTGTCTCTTGAGGTATCAGGGAGGTTTATGACATTCCTTATGAAAGGTATTATGGTCCAAATTTTTCTTGTGAAGAGAGAACTCCTCTTTCCTGCCAAGCATTTAAGGATTATTACTGTGAATGCTGATGGTTCCTATTCTTCCATGTCTGCTTTTTGGCATAATTTTGTGGATAATCTATGACTTTTCCCCCTCATATGGCATTGATTACTGCAAATGTTAGAACAAAACGGAAATAACAGAAAATCCTATCTAAGTGCTGGAATAACCTTATTCTACCCTGAGCTTAGACTATACCAAATACCTTCTAAAAGAAGATGAATTGATTCTCTTTGGAAAGAATATATTCCAGAAATGAAGTTACCTTTATTACAGAGATATTTAGTGTAAGATGTTATGCCAGCAGTACTAAATCCTGAAAATTGCAGTGAATATTAGTTCAGGTCTATTCTGCATAGAGGTCAGAGCGTATGCAGTGCAACAGTAGTTTTCTGTATGCTCCATTTATAACTAAGCTGTTCAAAATGACAAAGTGAGATGCTGCTTCTAAAAAAAAAAAAAAATCATTCTTGCCTTTCTACAATAAACTTATTGCTCCTCCACCCCTCCCCTGCTTTTTTGGTGAATGGTGTTTCTGGTGGCATTAATGTCATGGTATTATAGCTGTTGTCAGTCATGGTATTATAGCTGTTATCACTTAGACTGAACAGAACTGAGGCAACTGACAGTTCAAAAATTTCTGATTGATGATCCAGGTTTCTTCAAACTCAGTCTGCCATTACGCTGCTTTTGGGTGCACCTGGATAAATTAATTCTGCTACTGTAGCCTCTAGAATCTTTATAAAAACTACAGCTAAAACACAAGCTCTACAGACTTCAGTTATAGACCAAGATCTTTTTCTTTGTAGTTAACTTCAGCTTGTTAAATCACATGAATTGACTTAATCTAACCCTGGGTTATGAGAGAAACTCAAATCCAAGTGGTTCCAAGTATTTCAAGGTACAGCATGTTTAATATGACTGTAAATTGCTTTGCCTTGTGGTTTTGTCAAAATAACAGGTACATATATAATCTGTGACCACAAGGAATTAATCCAGTCAGATTTCTTACCTGGAGTTCTCCTACATGGGTTTAAACTTGTATTCACCTGGTGTAGCATCTAAGAATGAGACACAAATATATACACTATATAAAGGATGTCACTGGAGTGAAATGGGACATTCTCCAAAGCAGGGAGTCATTCTAAGAAAAGACAATACTAAGGAAGAAAAAGGAGGGCATGGGCTACAGTTAGAGCTGGGTGGCAGACCAACTTTAACAACAGAACATTTCAAATGATGGCACAAGTGAAAGCCTGTCTAACCAAATGTGCAATTCCACCTTAATCACACATCATAATTATTTTATTGACATGTCAATGCACCACTGTATGTGCCACAAATACGCCTGGTGGCAGAATGGAGAAACTAATTAGTGTTGTTCCTCTGTTTCTTTACTTAATGTCAGTGCTGGCCTATTCGTGGTACTTGTACTTTATTATTGCCATGGCTGTTTGAAACCAGAGGCAAGAAATTCCTTAAGCATAAAATGGAGAAAACGTCAATGGATTTGTTTTTGAGAAAAAAAAAAAAATCTATCAAGCACATCAGGTTCTATAGAAGTCTCAGTGCAAATTTATTATCTTCATGGGAATTAACAAACATAAGGAATGAAAATCCTGGAAGTATTTTGAGCCTACTTTGTAAGGCTACGCTTGTTCACTAATTTTGTATTTTTTCCATAATGGAAATATAACCATGTCAGAAATTTATTTTCCCATTCTGCCTTTATCTTAAAAGTATTATTGCTTTTTAAATTGTTTTTCCAGAGCTTTTTTTCAGTCCTCACAGAAGATGATGTATATTTGAATTCTTTATTGGTTTCTGAAGAAATATCCTGAGAAGTAGATATTTCCTTCACTCTTTTTGTTAATAAATACAATGAAACAGAATGACATGCAGAGATGTAGACCCATGAATTCAGAGAGCTAAACTTACCATAAAGTTCACTTACAAATGAAAAGAAATGTAGGTCTCAGTCTGATTTTCAAGTATGATTCTGGGGGCAGGTGGATGAAAGGAATATATTAATAATTCCAAAATTACTTGCAATAGAACTGAACTTGTCTTTGTTTTTTTGTGTGTTTTGTTTGGTTTGTTTTGTTTCTACATGATCTGTTAAAATGTATGGGATAGAATTGCCTATTTTGTGATTGACCAAAATCCTTGAAAAAGAGCAGATAGACAAAGATCCTAATGAAAGATTCAGTGTCCCTTCATCTTACTATGATTAAGAAATCTCCAGTCTCCAGATCTCAGGCTATTCAGTGACAATAAACCAGCTAGGTTGTTAAATTATTGATATTTGAGGTGGAATCTTAATGCCCTTTATTTTTTGGTCTATTAAATAAATGATACAGAATACTAAGGCACACAAATTCAGGTTTGCTAAAATTCTTTAAAAGCTTCCATTAGTTGTTAGCATAGATATGCTTTTAACTTACTCATTTAGAAAACTTCATGAGTGTTGCTAAATAAATTTAACAGTTTAGTGGAGATCTTTATAGGGACAGTTGATTAAGATGATGTGGCAAGAAAAAAAATAGTTGCATAAATGGATAAGAATTCTAAAACAGGAATTGTAATCAATAGTCTGATAGAGTTTAGATTTTCTGGATTATTTATGTTTAACTGAAATCTGCTGGCCATGTACTTCTGAAATAAGAAGGCTTAAAACAAAGTGTTGTTGCTCCACCAGAATGAGGAGTGTATATTGCATGTATTACACATGCAAAGTTTAATGCATACATACAATTGTTTGAATTATACATTTATGCCTTGCTATAGCTAGAAGGACGAGTTCATCAACGTTCTCCTCAACCTTCCCATTTTTAAAATTAAGGCACATTATTATTTGTGAGAAAGTGAACGTATTTGTGTTACAGGAGAGGGACTTTCTGGGTGCTCTGTGTTTGACACTGATGTTCCTCATTTCTAATCTCACTGTCAGATAACTTTATTTTAATAATTAAGGCAGCTTCCTACCTAAAGTGAGGGGAATGTTTGATTAGAAAGGGGTGAAGTAATGAAATGAAAAAACTTTAGGGCGTGGAAAGCAGAAAGGTTATACAGGTCTTTTTTTGTTTTGCCCTTTCTTGTACCTGTTCTTATTTCTATCATTGCTTTGCTTACTGGTGCTGGATGTTCATAGTCTTTTTTCATTTAGCACTGTGGCCAAAAACCTTTGATGGCTTTCTTCCTGGCCATGCTATCAGTGATTCTCTTGCCACAGACACAAATACCCGTGGAATAGCATTCATACTCTGGACCAGAGATCTCTGTCCTCCCATACAACTCCTGCGGTGTCTGTGTTGTAGTCAGTGGTTCCTATGGCCTCAAAAGCTTTTGTTCCTATAACTGCTGCTTACACTTGTGATAAGTGAAAAGTGACTGTCTTACCTACATATTCAATGAGGTTTTACCTAATGCCAAAATAAGAGCATTTTCTTCTACTGGAAGAAAACATGAAAAACACTACAGTATTAGGTATTATACTGGAATTAAGTATGGCATGCTGAAACTTCAATTATACTCCATGACAGGTCAAAATGCTTTATATTTTAATTCCTTGGATGATGGGCCTTGCTGAGGACCCAGAGGCTGAACATAGCCCCACAGCAATCCCTTCTATACATGGTCAGCACAGGGGAAAAACTCAAATCCTGCTTTGATTAGGCTAAAGCTTATTTGCTCTGTGTTTTTTTATAGTTACTTGATCTTAATTGCATTAAAAGTGGTAAAATTTAAATCTTAAAACAGTTTTCCCTGTCTTTCTAGCTGTTGTGCAATTCCTGCAGGCAAAGGACAGGACATGGCATTGTGTAAAAGAATTTTAGTAAGTAGGTTATTATAAAGATAGAAAGTAGTAGTTTTTATTGTAGCCTAAGTAAATAGTTATGTAACATTTTAGGCTGCTAAAATGCTGAAAAGACGATTAAAATGTACCATATAGCTTTTAAATCCTTGTGGGTGTCAGGCAGGAATTTAAGGGGAAGACTAAGAAGGCATTTTAGAAGACTTTACTCCAGAGACTGAGCTATCATGGACTTTGGAAAGAGAATCATTATGTTATGAAGCAAGATAATAAGGAAAATAAACGGTTTATATTATCTTATATTTATTTGTTATTCTCTGTCACACCACTTCTATACCAGGCTTTCTTAATATATTCAGAACTCTATTGCAAGGTCAAAAAAAATCTGTATCTGAATTTTTCCTAGGCCGTCTGCTATGAGCTGGGGCATGAACAAGGTATTTAGAATAGATATTTACAATATTGAGAACACTTAGAATAGGTATTTCTGCAAACCCAGGCCCAGTCTCTTTTCAGATCTTCTCTAGTACATTTTCTATGTCTTCCTTACTCACTTGCAATTTGACAGAAAGGTGCTTTCAGCCCTTTTTGCATCTTCCTGCAACCTGATGCAGCACATTTCTCCCGTGGCAGATTCTCTGGGTTCGTAGTTTATATTTGTCTCAGATATATTCATGCTCTTTTACAGAAAAGACTGGCAGTGGCTTTTGAACTCTCCAGATCATCTCTACACTTATTATTAAATCCTTTTAATACCTAATTCTTTTTCTGAGGCACTTGCTCTGGGAGAAATTTTAGATATGCCTACACTATCATAGACTGTAAAAATCTTATTTCTTATCATAAAGCTTAGCTTTCATGCTGCCATAAGAATAATATGGGCAATATTACTCATTAACCTAGACAATCCAATCTATGCAATTCTCCCACTAACCCACCTCTCCTCACTATGTCAGTTGTGCCTGGAGAGGATGTGGTGTGGTGACCTTGGGTTCTGCTCCTTCCATGCATCACTCAGTAAAACTGACGGTGCAAGGGAAGAGGAGGAAGCTGCTCTCATCATGCCTCTTGCTGGATTGAGTGTAGAGGAATGAACAAGCATGTATGAAGGATTATTTTTTTTCCTTCTCTGAATTATTAATTTCTGAACTCATTGGATTTTTTAACATTTCTACCTTGGAACAAAGGAAACAATAGCTAGAGGCATGTAATGATGATATTTACAATGATCCATCTGTAAATACAGCATGTGTATGGTATAATCCATTTGAATTTAGAAACACAGGATAGATAATACTCATGCTTCATTTGCGTGTATATAAATATACAGCCATATTATTTTTATTTGTCACTGACTAATGCCAGGGTCCTTTTGTGTAAACACTAAGAAGATTTTTCTCCTCTAAGTTGAGATATTCAGCTGAGCAATGGCAGATCACAGACTCTAGTGTGAAACACTGGCTTTGATTTAGTTATTTTACTGTGACAAAATGCAGATTGAATGGAGAACTTAGTGAAGTGAAATAAGTTAGTTTGGTGAGACAATGAGGCCGGTGTCTAACATTAGCTTACAACAATTTGGAAAGACAGCTGTACTACAAGGTCTAGCTTAAAGTTAGAAAAAGAAGAAAAAAAACAGTGAGCAGTCATCTCAAATACAGCCTGCTTTGGGTTGCCAACTTAAAATATCAGTGTAAACTCCTGTAGCTCAAATTTTGCAGTTGTTGGCAGTGCAATTTGACTGTCAACAAAATCCCACCCTTTAAAACTTTGCTGGCATGCAAGATGACAGTGTTCTGCTTGTATTTTGTCTTGTGCATTGTTCATATAGTGATTGTCTTTTAGAAACTTTAAAGTTGTCTTTGTAACTACACTAATGATCCCAGTAATGTTACTAAAGGCAAAAAGTATGGCAATATTCTCCTTAAATAGAAGAGAAATAATGATTTAAGGTTATAATGTGCCATTTCCATGGGGATCTAATTTTGGTCCAGATGGCAAATATTGTTTAAGCTGTTTCATGAATTAAACAGAAGAGGTTGATTTTAGTTGTTACAAACAAGATGCTTCTCAGCACCAAAAGTCAAATGTGGTTATATTTTTCTTAATAAGAGCTCTGAAATATTTATTAGCAAATACTTGAAATTTTTAGGAGAAATAGTTTTCTTTCCTACCCTCTGAGAGACAATACAAGTTCGCTATCCATAGAAAGCCAAAAGCTAATATATTCACTCTTGTGATTTACCCTGGAATAGGGCCACCACCAAAGCTACCACATGAGATCATATTTACTAGCAAGTCTTTGTTTTCTAGGCCTTGAACCAGGTTGATGTTTGGCCTCTGATGGAAAGCATAGAAAGCCTCCCTTTTTTTCATAGCTTTCTCCTAAAAGTTGATTTGCCTGTCTAGGGTTAACAGAAGGGTGTCAACTCCTTCCTTGGATCTCACCTTCCCCTTGTGAACACAGTCCCTGGTCTATATGACTTTTTGTTATGAAACAGGGACCATTAAAATTTATGTATGTAGTTAAGTCTACAAGCTCTCTGAGTTGTACATACTTTGACAGAGCAGTCATGAGAACAACAGCTTGTCTGAGCTTATATAGCTTTTTACTATTGTTTCAATTAGGTGGGAGCAGAAACTCTTTGAACTGCTGGATCAATACAGTTGATAAATATAAACGTATTTCCATCATTAGCAAAAATCCGTCTCTAGTAAAGAGCCCTGGAAACAGCAATAACTAATGCCAACCAGAGAAATGAGAAATGGTCACATTGTCTAAAATATTTTACTTGTCTTCCAGAATCAAAAGTATATTGTAAAGGTCATCAGAATTGTGTGCACTAGAATTTATTTTACTCAATATTATTTTTTCAACAACAAAATATAATCTAATGATTGCTCTATTTAGTGCTAGATTACACTTATTTTATCATTGCCTTTCTCAGCTCTTGGTCCAAGTACAGTTGATATTAAAAAAGGGAATGAAAGTATTTTAATCAGCATAAAATTCCTTTTGAACCCATATATACTATAAATGCTTTCATTAGCTTCATAGTTATAGTTCTGTTTAAAGTAAGGGAAATGAGCAATAATATTGACTTGGCTTATACATTGAAACATAATTTATTCCATTTAAAGGTTCTTTTTCTGCCTTGCTAGAATGTTTTTGCTGGGAAGATTAACAACTTTGTAGAGGTTTGTGTTTCCCCTTTTTAAAAATCTGACTTCTAATACTTTGATGTTTTCCAATACTATCTTTGGCTAGAAGGAGCCTGTAGGCTTTAGATAGTAAAATCTCCCACAGAAAGAAATTAGGCCAGAGGAAGAAAGGTGTGTTATGTGTTTAGCAATCAAGAGATGCAGAATTGGCTTCTATGACACACCATTAAACAGCTGGTTTCTGTTTAGTCTTAGTAGCTGAAAAGTGAGCTAGATAAAACCCATAAACTAGCTGCCATTCCTATTAAAGGAATTGTTAGCACAGCTGAGGGACAGGATGCCATCCAGAGGGACCTGGAGAAGCTCAGAAGTGGGCCTCCGTGAACCTCTTGAGGTCCTCTACCTGGGCTGGGACAATACTCAGTAACAGTACAGGCTGGGAGATGAAAGGATTGAGAGCAGCCCTGGGGAGAAGGACTTGGGGGTATTGATTGATGAAAAGCTGGATGTGAGCTGAAAATGTGTGCTTGCAGCCCAGAAGGCCAACTATATCTTGGGCACATCAAAAGGAATATGGCCAGCAGATTGAGGCTGGTGATTCTGCTGCTCTACTCCACGCTGATGAGACCCTGCCTGGAGTACTGTGTCCAGCTCTGGAGGCCTCAGCACAGGAAATACATGGGGCTGTTACAGCAGGTTCATAGGAGGCCACAAAAAATGGTCAGAGGGCTGGAACACCTCTCCTACAAGGACAGGCTGAGAGAGTTGGAGTTGTTCAGCCTGAAGAAGAGAAGGCACCAGGGAGACCTCACGGTGGCCTTTCAGTACCTGAAGGGACTTTTTACAATGGCTTGTGGTAAGAGGGTAGGGGGTCATGGCTTTAAACTGGAAGAGGGTAGATTTAGACTGGGTACAAGAAAGAAATTTTTTACAAGGAGGGGTTTTGAAACACTGAAGCAGGTTTCCCAGAGAAGTGGTAGCTGCCTCAATCCGGAAAACATTCAAAGTCAGGAGGGATGGGGCTGTGAGTATACCGATCTAGTTAAACATACTCCTGCTCATTGCAGAGGGGTTGGACAAGATGACCTTTAAAGGTCCCTTCCAATCCAGGCATTCTATGATTCCATGATTCTAAAGCTGAGGTTTTAAAATGTCTCCTGTTCTCAGCCTTGCCTTTAAGGAAAGGAGCAATTGGATTTTGAGATTTGAGCTCAGATTATTGCCTCCAGAAATATTCCTAAAGATGAATGGTGCCTGGTCTTTTAGATTGAAGTTTCTATTTAAGCTTTCTGAAATGTTTGCATTGTCTGTTCATGTTTATGGTGTTTGTAATGAGATATGCATGCTGTTACTTCTGCCTTGCTACCTTAACCATTCTACGAGTTATTAGTGTATGTTCCTGCAAGTTGTCACCTCAGAGACAGGTAATCCAGCTCCTGACAGTGAGTCTCAGACTTTCTATTTTCCCTTTTCTGCTACAGTTCAAGACAAATGACCACCAGATTTATTATTTTTTAACAGTTACTAAAACCACAATGTTTTTTTAATTAACGCCCCTGTCTCAGTGGAGCATATCTCAAATTCTCTTAAAAAAAAGATACTCTCAGAGGACCCTTGACTGCTATTGCTCTTGATGGAAAACTTCCAGCTTTTAAATATGTTTGGAAGTCTAGGTCAAGGGTTTGTAATCCTGACTAAATCTTTGTCTATCTCTAAATTCCTCCCTTACATCATTTATAGACTCCTTTTTCATTAAAATCTCTTATATTGATTTTGTATTGTATTGGGACTTTATGTTCTTACTTTTTTTTCACTGATTTTTTTTTTTTCCACTCATAAGTTTCTGAATTTCACATATTTTCACTTTCAGAAGATATCAAAAGAGTCAGTCTTCAGAAAGTGCTTATAGGGCTTTTAGGATGTTAAAATATCTGCAGGTAATCGTCTTTTTGGGGAGTGGAGGTGGTTGTGAAATGCGATCTGCATGCAAGCAGTAGTCTTCTTATAGCTTTCACTGTCTGCGAATTATTCTTGCAAAGCAAAGTTTCTGCTATAAGGATCTTGAAAGGAGGATTTTGTTTTGTCCATTAGTGACAAAGGACACGTTCAAAATCTAGAAAATATTTTCAGGAAATGGAAAGTCTGTTAGCATTACTTACTCAGAATATATAGCATACTAAGAAGAGGAAGACTGATGTGTTTTTCTAGCAACAGCAAATTGACCCTGATTTCTTAAACTGGAAAGATACTATGATCCTTTCTAATAACGATGTAATTCTGGTTTAATTAGGCAATTGGGACAGGTTTTTTTTCTCCATGAAATTCATTCATCCTGCATTTACAGGTTCAGACTAGATATAATGAAGAAATATTTTACAATGAGGGTGGTGAAACACTGGCATGGGTTGCCCAGAGAGGTGATGGAAGCTCCATCCCTGGAAACATTCAAGGTCAGGTTGGATGGGGCTCTGAGCAACCTGATCTAGTTAAAGA